>CAEFZX010021118.1:0-27753 GCA_903066825.1 Alfaro cultratus | reverse complement strand
CCTCCTCCTCCTCCTCTTCCTCCTCCTCCTCCTCCTCCTCCTCTTCCTCCTCCTCCTCCTCCTCCTCCTCTTCCTCCTCCTCCTCCTCCTCCTCCTCCTCTTCCTCCTCCTCCTCCTCCTCCTCCTCCTCACCACCATTATCATCATCGCCTCCTTCAGCATCGGCTCAGTTATTTACCTGAAAACATCCCATCATGGGAATCCATCCAGCTCTCAAACAACAATCTGTACATCAACTCTAACTCTGATCCCAGAGCATGACACCCCCTCCACCGCCTGGCATCAGAGCCCAAACGCTCCTCTTCCTCCAACCATCTGGAAACCTCTGAGCTCAGCTGAAAAATGCCTAAAGTTGATGGGAAGTTTGAAAATGTTACAGGCAGACATTATGAACAACAGCTAGACATAAAAACAAGCCTGGAGGGAAGCCTGGAGGCCGCCAGGCTGATAAACCTGGAGGTTGTTGAAGATGATGATGATACCTGAACTCCAACAGCATTTCCTGCGGCGCGCCGGGACTCGGGTCTGAATCCTTCAGAGTGTCAGCAGCAACCTCAGAAACGCTTCAATGCCGAGTTGCCGTCTCAGCTGACGGGGCGCCAACTAGTGGTGGCATCCTGAAGCACAACTCCTGACTCAGATTCCCAGACGTGCTAGTATCTCTGCTAGCTAGCACTTAGCAGCTAAGGAATGTTGATAGCGTTGGCTCAGTGGCGCCCCCTGTGTCAGAAACAGAAGACTCCTCGTCTCCTCCACCGCTGTGTCCGACGTTTTAGATTCTTTATCTGCTTCTGTACCTTTAGCTTTGTTAGCGTTAGCAAGTCGACCTGCAGAGCCAGGAAGTGGTTACAGAGTCACCTGACCTCTGACCCTCTGTGTCCAATACAGACCATAATATGTCACCATGGTACCTTCAACCGTTTCCCCAGATGCTCTTTAATCTTTACTGTCACTGCTGCATCGAAAACACAAATATGAATAGAAACGTTTTAAAACCCGACGAAAGGTTCTGGAGATCAGACCTTCATGAACTCAGAGATAATTTCCTCTTGCAGACATTTCAGTCCACAGACCCGGTCAGAACCAGCAGACTGGTGAATGGACTGGTTGGACTGGGAGTCCCCCACCTCCTTTCACTCACACTTCATTTATTTGAAGTTTTAATCTCATTATTAAGTGTTTTGTGGAGGGGGGTGAGAGCAGGGGGTGTTGCTGACAAAGGCCCCTGTCCAGGAACATTTAGTGTGATGTTTCGGTGGCTGCAGCATGAAGGGGGCAGCAGATGGATGCCAGATTAACCCGCCCATCACTCCCCATTCTCCACACTCCTCGCCTTTCTTCTCCTTTTCCACCTCCACAAAAGTTTCTCTCTTGTCTCCCTAAATCCTCCCCAACTCTTATCACCCCCACCATTCTGTTACTCCCACTTACCCCCACCCTGTTGCCCCCCTGAGCCTCTTTTATTGCTCATTTCAGCGATGAAGACGAGGCAGCGCGCCTCCTCAGCCAGAAAGCAACAGCAATGAATTCATGGGCTGGAAGGCCTTGATCCTTCGTGGCCCCCCGCCGCCACCGGGGGAGGGGCACCATTGTTCAGCAGTATATAGGCTTGTCTATTACCCCCCTATTTTTCCTCGCCCCCCACACACACAAGGCTGCTGAAAAGAGCCATTTATCGGCCCCTCCCTCTACAAACACACTTTGATTCTTTCAGTCCCAGAGATGGCAACAGTAGCAGAAGGTGGCGGGTCGCCACAAAGACGGCCATGAAATTCAATTAGCATCCAGCGCTAACGCTCTCCGCCTCTATGAGGACTGGCTACTCTGTCAGGCCCAGAGCTGAAGACCCGGCAGAACCAGGACCGGTCCAATTACCAGTCCGACCTGCTGACAGAAGCAGCAGGAGAAAGTCCACAGGTTCAGTAAAGATGAGAGCATGAAGACGGATATGAATGTTTATGACACACATCGCTTTTAGTTTTCACAGTTTGAGTCACTGAGCTAAAAGGAAGGAAAGCAGTTTAGATATCCTGCAGATTTCTGGTGAAGCAGAAATCTATGAAGCAACATTTTATTGCCAGTCCTGAAAAAGATAAGCTACACACCTTCAGGATTGATGTTTAAAACTTATAGATACTTTTAGTAGTAGCCTGAGCTAAATGCTGTGTTGGTCTAGAGATTTAGTGCTAGCAGAACTAATGTTTGCCAATAGTTCTTTAAGGTTAGTGTAGCTAACTTTTTAAATAATGGTGCCCCCTAGTCAATTTAGTTTGCTAGCCACTAGAGTCTAGTTAGCACAGCTAATGTTTCACACTAGGTATCTAATGTTAGCACACAAGTTAACTAATATTAGCACACTAATTAGCTAATGCTAACACACTAGTTCATCACGTCATTAGTGCCAGCTGTGTCCATCAGCCTCAGGATGTTGCAGACCAAAGTTAATTATTCATTTGTTGCTGTGCATGTTGATGTTTTCAGATGTGTCCTGTAAAAGTGACAGGGAAGTTGATGTTTTTTTCTACCACTAGCCTGCCGCTCACATGGATCCACAGCCTGCTCTCAGTAGAACCAGCTCATCTGAACTTAAGCCTTTAGACCAAAGTCCAGCTTTGCTTTCCAGACTTTTGGTCCCAGTAAAGCAGCATTCTGGTGTTGGTCCTCATAACAGTGAGAAAACCAGTATGTGTGTGCTGAGCAGGTCTGGATCACTGCTCCTCTTCATCGGGGGTCATGTTTATACTAAAAAAGCGCTCTTTCTGTGCGCTGACCTGTTAGAGATGGTTTGACCTCAGTTTTTCTTCCTTTTTTACGGTGATAATATTAATAATGCTCTCAGTGAAAAGAGAATCGGCTCCCTGAACAGAAGCCCTTCAGGCAGAAGATTAGCCCTCGTCTCTCATCTGGAGGACAAAGTCACTCCGTTCAATAGCTTCATTTTCTGAGCTGCCTCGGAATAATATTCATCTATTCATTTCTGAGCCGAGGCTGTAAAAGAGGCAGAGAAATTCAAAGAGCTGCTGAGGATTTTATTCATGAGGGGAAAAGATGGTATGAACCTTGATAGCGCCCCCTACAGGCCTGAAATATCTGTCAGAGATCTGAAGGATAAATTCTTGATAATTAAAAAACGAGCAGCTTCCTGCCTAACAGCCTCATTAAGCCGTAATTAATTAATCTCTAAAGTTTATTGATGCGAGAAAAGCCAATAATCAAACCAGTAAGCAGCAAGAAAATCCATTCAGGATGACTGGACCAGAACCAGCAGAGCAGAACCAGCAGACTGGTCTGCTGCACACCAAACACAAGCACATCATCCTGAGACCAAAATAAAGATTTTATCTGCTTAGTAGCAAAACCAACTGACTTAATTTCTGGATTAATTATGTTTGTCCATAAGTAACAACATTAATGCTCAAACTGGTGGCGGAAAACGGAGCTCAAGTTCATTAGCTAAAACAACCAAATGTGAAACAAGCAATAAACATTCCATATTATCAAATCACCACATCAATGTATTGATCAATGTTCCAGTTATTGATAATCAAAGCAGCTCCAACCAGCCTGAAAGGAGCTCAGGGTTTCAGCTGTTTTCCAGTTTTTTGGAAGTTTGTTCCAGATCTGTGGAGCATAGATGCTGAATGCTGCTTCTCCATGTTTGGTTCTGTTTCTGGATGCAGAGCAGAACCAGAACCAGAACCAGCAGGTTGATCCAACAGCAGATCTTTAATCCGTTCAGTGATTTATAAACTACCAGCAGTGAAGGACTGTAGAACCAGGTGGTGTTTCTATCTTCCTGGTTCTAGTCAGAACTCCAGCAGCAGGTTCTGGACCAGCAGGTTCTGGACCAGCAGGTTCTGGACCAGCAGGTTCTGGACTGTTGGTTTGTCAGTTTGACCTGCTGCAGGAATCAAAGCCTGGATGAGTTTCTCTGATCTGAGACAGAACCAGCAAAGATCAGGAATGTTTTCTCTAACTGTTGCTGAACGTAATGAGCAGAAAATGGGCCTTCATCACCTCCTCCTCCTCCTCCTCCTCCTCCTCCTCCTCCTCCTAACATCCGTCCTCTCAGAACCAGAACCAGCTGCTCTTTGTGCCGCAACAATATGGAGCGAATGTCGAGGGCTGCGCCGTAAAAACGGGTCCATCTGTCTGCAGGAACTCCCCCAGCTGAGCCACGGAGTGTGTGTGTGTGTGTGTGTGTGTGTGTGTGTGTGTGTGTGTGTGTGTGTGTGTGTGGCTCACACCCCGACTCTCGCTAACTGGTGTATAATTGACTCCCAGTTGTTTTCACACAGTGGCTCCTCTAACACAGCGTGACTTCTAATGGACAGCAACACAATGCTCATTCATTAGTCCCAACACACACACACACACACACAAGATGCCACGTCTTCTCCCTGATCAACCAAACTGATCATAAACTGATCAATCAACTAGTTTAATTATACCAGTTAAAGCAGCGACATGTTGTATTGTAATGATTTTATTTGAATCATCGGTTCGTGGAACAGCGTCTCTGTGAAGCTGCTTCATGAGGAAAGCAGATTTTCTCTTTCTCATCGTTCACTGATCAGGTCCGAACTTTGGAATCAGTTCGAACTCGTTCCTGATCTGAAACGTGGGAACGTTCTCCTGCGGGAGTCAAAGTTCACGTCAGTTCAGTTCATTTCTGCAGCGATAATTCAGAACTAACGACCCCAAAAAAGAATCATTTCAGTTGAAAATCACATTCAGTCCAGTTACCCACGGAGCTCAGTGTTTTATTCTAACCAGTTTCTCTCTGAGCAAAACCTGCAAAGCATCGTTCCGCCTGACCAGCAGGGGGCGACAGAGGAAACCTCCATCAGAACCAAAACCGGGCTCGGTACCAGCAACCGACTGTAACTTTGAGAAAACAGAAACAGAAGAACTGATGTCAGGGAAAAGTAACTCCATTTTGTTTATTCTTCATTCATTTTGAGCAGAAAGATTTTCTGACTGCTGATTGGTGGGAAATCTGAAGGGGGCGTGGCTTCTACAGAGCCCATGCTGCAGTGGGAGGGGCCTACACGCCTTATAAGGACGGGACAGGAAGAAGGTCGCTGTGCTTTAAGGACGAGTTTTAGGAAAGGCGTCCACTCTGCTGCCCAGAAATAAAAATAAAACCTGGATGGTTTTATATGATTCTTATGTATGATGACTTCACTAATGAACGGGTTTAACTGTCAGATATACTATTGGAATAATTACCATTTTATTAATTAATTGTTTTATTATCTAAAGTTTGATGTAAATTATTGTGAATAAATATTTTCTGTTTTATTGGTGTCAAAGTTTTGGCTCATGCTAGAACAACTTTAGGATCTGATTATGACTAATGAGTGGATGGAGGTCAGGTGGAGGTCATGTGGAGGTCATGTGGAGGTCATGTGGAGGTCAGGTGGAGGTCATGTGGAGGTCAGGTGGAGGTCATGTGGAGGTCATGTGGAGGTCATGTGGAGGTCAGGTGGAGGTTAGGTGGAGGTCATGTGGAGGTCAGGTGGAGGTCAGGTGGAGGTCATGTGGAGGTCAGGTGGAGGTCAGGTGGAGGTCATGTGGAGGTCAGGTGGAGGTCATGTGGAGGTCAGGTGGAGGTCATGTGGAGGTCATGTGGAGGTCAGGTGGAGGTCATGTGGAGGTCAGGTGGAGGTTAGGTGGAGGTCATGTGGAGGTCATGTGGAGGTCAGGTGAGTTGTTAGGATGCAATAATTGAAGGTTTTTGGTTCTTTTGGACTTTATTTCCTTCAGTCTGTTTCGTCTCCTGATCTTTTCTGCAGCTGATTTTTTTTTCTAGGTTTTTTGATTTGCTGCTCTGGATCCAGTGGCAGGCTGATGACCTTCATCCTCCTCCTCCTCTTCCTCCTCCTCCTCAGAGTGTTTTTGTCCTGAACACACCTGAGCTCTGCAGGAAGCTCTTTGTGTTGCTGCCTTTTGTTTGGCGCTGTGCTGACGGAGACGGAGTTGCTTTTGTTTTCGGCTCTGATGAACATTTTCACCTCCTGCCTCATTGTTTGCTTCTGACTCAACAACAAACCCGTTTCCATGGAAGAATCTGGATTTCTCTATGTTCTGCCTCCATCAGCATCTGTGTTTCTGTCAGAGCCATCAGAGCCATTCTGTTCCGAACGAGTCTGAAGAGGGAGAATATTACTGAAAAAATATTCATTTAATCCAAAAAGATTTTATTGAGAAGCAAACTTGTTTTCAAGCTGAAACTTGAGCAGAGCCGTTTGGTAATTCAGTAAAGTTACTGTCAAATAATTTGAGTTATTTACTCATAAGAGGAAAAAAAGGAGTTTGTATCTTTTTATTAATGCATTTATACATGTCACATTTTACATATTTAGTTTGAATCTAAATATCTAATGACTCTCATATTTAGTGAACTTCTATAAAATATATTTAACTTAACACGTAATATTTAGATTGCTTTAGAGACACTTGGCTAGCTCAGAGCAAATCCTTTACTAACTGAATATTTAGTCAGTTTAAGGCTGAGGAAATATTTGGCAGCTTGGAGCTAAACATTTAGCTCACTAATTAAACATTTAGTTTGAAAGTCTGATATTCAGAAATAACTGAATGACGAGGTGAAAATATGAGAAGCTTCAAGTCATCAGGAACTTTGAACTTTAATCTGGTTTAATGACGATCCGGGGTTCTCTGCAGCATCCAGACAGCCAGTATGTTACCAAACAGTGTCTGACTTCCTGTCCAGGATCAGCTGGACGGCAGCCTCTGATTGGCTGCCAGCCTGATGATGTCACAGTGTGTCCATCAGCCAGAACCGCCTGCCTACACACAGTAATGAATTCACTGCTCCATTAGGGCCGCCCGCTGAGACACAGATACACACACACACACACACACACACACACACACACACACACACACACACACACACACAGGGCAGCAGAGAGCAGGGGAGGAGGGAGGTTTGGCTCTCAGGTCAATTAGCAGCTAATTGGTGGACAAGCTCTCATGTTTGATTGGCTAATTATCCAGTTAGCAGTTAGAGTTGAAGGGAGGAGGTCTGACCAAACATGCACACACACACACACACACACACGCACAGCAGGTAACTAAAACAACATGATACATCCAGCAGCAGATCAGGATGGAGGTTCTGCATCAAAAACTCTTAATCTGTAAATGTTTCCCTCCTTCAGTCCGGTCGACCCGGTTCTACTGGAACCAGAACTTCATCATCTGCTCCACCTCCAGCTGCTGTGGTTCTGAGTCAAACCAACCTGTTCCCCTCCTGGCCTGTGGGGGCGCTGCACCAAGAACCACTGAAGGAAACCACACTAAAACCTCTGAAGACGGGCGTGCCGTGGTGGTGTAGGGGTTTAGCGTGACCCGCACTCGGAGGCCCTGAGCCCTCAATGCGGCCGTCGCGGGCTCGACTCCAGGACCCGGCGGCACTTGCCGCACGTCTTCCCCCCTCTCCCTACCCCCTTCCTGTCAGCCTACTGTCAAAATAAGAGACACTAGAGCCCACAGAAAAAAAGAAAAAAAACAACTCTGAAGGCACTGAGAGCAACTTCCTTCTTCACCAGCTGGAAACAAGATGGAGGATCAGATTTTAGTTTTGGAGGATTTCCCTTTAGTCTTTGGCTAAAGACCAGGAGCCATTTCTGCTGCTAGTTCTAGGCTAACATGTTAGCTTTGCTTGTATTTACCCAGAATGCCCTGCTTTCAGAGCGATCTCTGGTCCACTTGGCGTTCACATTCAAAGCAACCAGAGTTCACTTCAGCCGAACCCAGACTGCGGTTTGGAGGACCAGAGGTCAGAGGTCAATTAGCCTTCAAATCTCACTAACTGAACCGGACTTTGACTAGGCAGGTGGAGAGGAGTTATGTTGAAACCTAAATCTGTTTCTGAATAGAAATTCAGAAGAAGCAAATTAAAAATAATAATAATAATAATAATAATTAATAATTAATAATAAATAATAACAACAACAGATTAAAGGAGCTGCTTTGATTTTTGTTCGTTTCTTATTGATGTTCAGATTCTGAGTTTTTGCTGCTGCAGATTCAGATCAGCAGTAAATTACTGGTTCTGGTTCTGGGACCTGGTTTCTCGGTCCTAGTGGTACAGTGTGCTGCTGTCTCATGGCTGCTCTCACACCTTCATCACATTAGCTGCTCCTCCTCCTCCTCCGGCTCTGTGTGAGTTAATTGCAGGGTAGCAGAGAGGAGCGCTGGATTCGCGGCGCGGGGCGTCCAGGAGGAGCCGACCCTGTCATTTAGCTCTGTGGCTGCGAGCTCAGAGTGGCAGCAAGCCGGAGGGTTACCCAGCATGCCGCGGGGCAGAGTGGACCGAGCCGCACGGCAGTGGGCGCCTAATGGCAGCTCACACACTCACACACTGCAGTCAGGCTAATGACAGCTGCCTTTTAGCATTGAGCTGGGAGGAAACCTGAGTGTGTGAGAGCAGTGGGGGGGAATCGTCAGGCTGAAGGGCGATCATTTACCTGCTCTCTCTCTCTCTCTCTGGATGTGAGCATGAATGAATGATGGAGAGCAGAACCAGAACCAGGACCAGAATCAGAACCAGAACGTGGTGCGTTCAGGGACTCCAGGTAAACATCAGGTGGATTTTCTACATGGTTCTGGTTGCTGATCGTCTCTGGTCCAAATCAACCCAGTCCAGGTTCCTGTCCTGCGCCATATGGGTCAGTTCTGGTTCTGCAGACCCAACAGAACCAGAACCCAGAACACTTTCCAGTTTGAAGTTTTTGACGACCAAACAAAGAGCTGCTGCGTTTTCCTGAGCGGCCAATCAGAGCGCAGGTTATTAAAAGGCCAGAATGGTTCAGATGAAGCTTTCAGCCTTCAGCGCCTCTGACTGACACGCTGACATTATGAGGCAGTTAGAGGCTCAGTGGGTAGAAAGTAGCAGCTAATTACAGCAGATCAGAATAAAAGGCTTTCAGAGAGAAGCAGGAGAAACGAAGCAATGAGCAGAAAGAGGAGGAGGAGGGAGAGTTTCAGTTCCCAGGTGACTCAAACTCTCCTTTATTAAAGAAACAAACATGGAAGAAAAATCATTTTTCATTCTTTTTAAAGATCAAATCTGAAAAGTGTGGCGTACCTTTACATTCAAAAATCCGAACTCTGTAGAACCTTCAGGTCAAACTCTTCTGACCTACTGCAGCAGTGAGCTGCGCTGCAGCACCAGGAACCAGAGATCAGTGCTGATGTGAATCTGCTGTCGGACCGGACGGGACCGGACTGGACCAGGTCAATCTCAGGAGATGAGTTTTCCTCTGAGTCTCACTGTTTTCATTTCATCCAGTTTTTTTTTGTTTGTCTTAAAGCTTTTAACCTGAAAACAGAGAAAAACATTCAGAACCAAGAAGCAAAGAGAATCTGAAGGACAAACAGAGAGAGAGACAGAGACAGAGACACAGAGAGAGAGACAGAGACAGAGACAGAGAGAGACAGAGAGAGAGAGACAGAGAGAGAGACAGAGACAGAGACAGAGAGAGACAGAGAGACAGAGAGAGAGACAGAGAGAGAGACAGAGAGAGAGACAGAGAGAAAGAGACAGAGAGAGAGACAGAGAGAGAGAGAGTCAGAGAGAGAGAGAGAGAGACAGAGAGAGAGAAAGACAGAGAGACAGAGAAAGACAGAGAGACAGAGAAAGACAGAGAGACAGAGAGACAGAGAGAGAGAGAGAGACCGATTCCTCCAGACTCTTTCTAAGCAACATGTTTCTTTCTGCTTCTTGGTTCTTCTAGCTGTTAGTTTCAGTTTCATTTGCTGGTTTCAGTGATTTTTCTCTTAAATCTTTAGAATCAAAGTTTAAATTTTTTGCTGAGTTAAATATAATCATCAGTTCTTGACTGTGACAGTTTGTAAACTAGACATGAAGCCATTAGGTATCAGGTCAGCATGATGAGGGACGGTAAACTCTGACCCGGTCCAGACTGTCCGTCTGTCTGCAGGTGGGCAGAGACCCGTCCGTCCACGTCTGGGACGTCCAGAGCCTGAAGTGTCTGTCCCTGCTGAGGGGTTTCCACCACAGAGGCGTCTGCGCTCTCGACTTCTCAGGTGAAGATTAAAGTTTTATGATTAAAAACTGATCTGATCTCTGTGAAATCATTTAAAACTTTTCATTTAGAAATAATTCAAGTCATTTTCTGTCCTGCTGTCAGTGAACTTTGTCTTCCTTCAATATGAATCATGCAGTAAAAACACATTTTATTTCTGGACGTTAATATTTCTTTAATCTTATTTTACGGTTTATGTAAAACAGTCGGAGTTCCTGTGACCTCTGACCCCTCGGCCTCCTAACGTTCTCTGTTTGTCCCTCCAGCCGATGGGAAAACTCTGGTTTCTGTTGGAGTCGATGACGAACATTCGATCGTAGTTTGGGACTGGAAACGAGGAGAGAAACTGGCAACAGCTCGGTACGGAAAACCAGACAAGAAAAACTGAAAACCTGCTGAAAACCAGACAAAATACAAAAAACTGAAAACCTGCTGAAAACCAGACAAAATACAAAAAACTGAAAACCTGCTGAAAACCAGACAAAATATAAAATAAACCTCAGAAACAGGATTAAAGTCTGAAATGTCTTTAGTTCTGCTGATGGTTGTTATTTATAAATCTGGCTTTTATTTTTAGACAAAGCTCGTTTATTTTAGGCAGCGTCTATTTTTATATTTCTTCCTGTTTCTGTCATCAAATCAAACATCATGTTGATCAGTTCTGACCCAAACTGTCTGGTTCTGGTTCGGTTCTGACTCAGGAAGGCGACAGAACCTCTGATTTAATGTGAGGAGACAGAAATAAGACATTAGAGACGTGAGGACATGAGGACGTGTCCTGACTCGTCTGTCCTGTTTCAGGGGACAGAAGGACAAAATCTTTGTGGTGAAATGTAACCCAGTGATGATGGACAGACTGGTGACAGTGGGAATCAAACACATCCGGTTCTGGCAGCACGCAGGTAACACACACACACACCCACACACACCCACACACACACACACACACACACACACACACACACACACACACACACACACACACACACACACACACAGAGCAGGTCTGCTCCAGTTTAATAAAAGTTTTTTATTAAATTAACAATAGAATCAGATTTTTGGCCAAACATTAATCTTTTAAAAATGCAGTTAAAACTTTTTCGTCAAAAACATTTTATGATCCTAAAATTGACCAAATCTAAAAGTTGAGTTATTTCTGAGGAACATGAAGAATCATCTGAGCTTCATGTTGGAGGTTTTTATTGTTCCTGTTATTTCAGAAGATTCTTCATTTTGTGTCCAGTTTAGATTTTTAACTGATTTCAACTCAAATCAGTTAAACTAAATGAAAACTATCAGAGAATCTGCTTCATGTTTTACTGACATTAATTAATGTGGTTTAGCAGAAGTTTTATGTTTTATTTCTCCTGAATCTGTTTAGATCTAAATGAAGAATTAAAACTCAAACTTTCTCTCTCCTGTTGCTCAGTTATTCTGTACTGCAGATTTTTCATCTTATCTGTTAAAATCATCTGAATACTGCAAATAAAATGATTAACACTTAAAAATAAGTTTTAATTATCGTGAATTAGGACGTAAATGTGAATCAGATCTGCTTTGATTTCAATAAAATGATCAACAATAATTATTTTAGCTTTTTCCTTTCTGCTGATGTTTTCATCGTTTTCTCTGAAACCAGCTTTAATTTCTCTCTCCTGCTCTTCCTGCTCCGTCCTCCAGGGGGCGGCCTGACCTTCAGGCGCGGTGCGTTCAGGAGCGTGGGACGTCCGGACACCATGATGTCGGTGTGTTACGGCCGCAGCGAGGCGCTGGTTTTCTCCGGCGCCGCCAACGGAGACGTTTACATCTGGAAGGAACCGAACCTGATGAAGACGGTGAAGGTTCATGACGGGCCGGTGTTCGCCATGTTCTCCCTGGACAAGGTGAGGATGGAGGGATGAGGGATGAGGGGATGAGGAGATGAGGGATGAGGGGATGAGGAGATGGAGGGATGAGGAGATGAGGGGATGGAGGGATGAGGGGATGGAGGGATGAGGGGATGAGGGGATGGAGGGATGAGGGGATGGAGGGATGAGGGGATGGAGGGATGAGGGGATGGAGGGGATGGAGGGATGAGGGATGGAGAAACAGAATCAGATCCAGTTGATCCCTCCAAACAGATCCTGGTTATAATAATATCATATAATCACTAACAGTTGATGATTCCAGCTGCTGGTTTTTAATCTTTTCTCTGATTTTTCTAATAAACGTTTTCAGTGAAAAGCTGAAATCGTTCGTTTTGATAAAACCAAACAGATTCATGTTTCTGATCCGTTTGGAGGCTTATTGATCCGTTTGGAGGCTTATTGATCCGTTTGGAGGTTTATTGATCCGTTTGGAGGCTTATTGATCCGTTTGGAGGCTTATTGATCCGTTTGGAGGCTTATTGATCAGTTTGGAGGTTTATTGATCTGTTTCTCCTCCTCTTCTGTCGTTCGGCTCGATTCTCTCCTGGTTTCAGGGTTTTGTGACGGGAGGGAAGGACGGAGTGGTGGAGCTGTGGGACGACATGTTCGACCGCTGCCTGAAGACGTTCGCCATCAAGAGGACGGCTCTGTCCCCGGGGTCAAAAGGTTGTTATGTTGTTAACTATTGAAGCTATTAAACTTAACTATGTTAACTCTTAGAAAGGAGAGACAGTGGAGATATTGGACAGATCTGAACTTCCAGGTTCAGAGGAAGATAAAAACCACAGAAACTGGAGATGTGAGGAATTTATGTCCCATTAAAATTGCATAAAAACTCCCAAAAAATCAAGATGTCACCATGTTTTATGTTACATCTTTATTTATCAGTATTTCTTTTGTTGTAATCATCTTGAGATCAAATGTTCTAAGTAACTTTTATTCAAAGTAACTTTTATTTGAAGTAACTTCAATGAGGAATATTTTACTGAAAGTAACAGGATTCATGTAGCAGGTGAACATCGCCCCCATGTGGACATGTGAAGACATGACAACATGTTTAGATCTGATTCAGAGACATTAAATGTTTTCCTGCTGGTTGAATGTTCTGGGTTCTGGGTTCTGACCCTGCAGGTCTCTGGGTCTCCAGTATCCCACCGTTTGCTCCAGTAACCAGTCTGAACTGGTTTGTGTGTCCAGGCCTCCTGCTGGAGGACAACCCGTCCATCAGAGCCATCAGTCTGGGCCACGGACACATCTTGGTCGGCACCAAGAACGGAGAGGTTCTGGAGATCGACAAGACCGGACCCATGACCCTGCTGGTGCAGGTGGGAGAACTGGGAGTCAGAACCAGATGGACCCAGTTAGAACCAGTTAGAACCAGTCAGAACCAGTTAGAACCAGTCAGAACCGGTCAGAACCAGTTAGAACCAGAGACATCCAGTCAGAACCGGTCAGAACCAGTTACATCCAGTCAGAACCAGTTACATCCAGTCAGAACCAGTTGGAACCAGATGGAACCAGTTAGAACCAGAGACATCCAGTCAGAACCGGTCAGAACCAATTAGAACCAGTAAGAACCAGATGGACCCAGTTACATCCAGTCAGAACGAGTTAGAACCAGTCAGGACCAGATGGAACCAGTTAGAACCAGAGATATCCAGTCAGAACCAGTCAGAACTATGGACCCACTTCGCTCTAATATACTCAAAGTTACAGAACCATTTCTGACCCAAACTCCAGATGAATATAAACCATTCTCTGGATTCTGGCTCCAGGTCCACTTTGACCCGGTCCGGACCAGCAGCTGATGAATGTTGGTTCTTCCTGAAATCTCTGATAAACATAAAGTCCATATTTATTTGGTTCCAGCTGTTTATTTATTGGATGTTTCAGGTTTTGAAACAGGAAGTTCAGTTCATGTAACAGGAAGTGGTTCTGCTCCAGTGAAATGTTTGTGTTATGATCACCGGGTCGGTACCGTGGTCCAGACGGGTCTCTGTGGGTGTGCAGGGTCACATGGAGGGGGAGGTCTGGGGTCTGGCCACCCATCCGCTGCTTCCTGTCTGCGTCACCGTCGGCGACGACAAAACGCTCCGACTGTGGGAGACGTCGGCCAACCACCGCATGGTGGCGGTCCGCAAGCTGAAGAGAGGTCAGAACCAGAACCGGAGGTTCTGTCGGTTCCAGAACCGAGCCGTAGATCCAACCTGCTGTGGTTCTGCCGCAGGCGGCCGCTGCTGCTCCTTCTCTCCTGACGGCAAAGCGCTGGCGGTGGGGCTGAGCGACGGCGCCGTCCTGGTGGTGAACGGCGACACGCTGGAGGATCTGCTGAGCTTCCACCACCGCCGAGACGCCATCTCTGACGTCTGCTTCAGCCCAGGTACCGACCCAGATACCGACCCAGACCCGCTTCAGCCCAGGTACCGACCCAGACCCGGTTCAGACCAGAACCGTCTCATAAACTGTCACCACACTGAGAAAGTTTCAACAAATGTTTAATAAATGTATTTTTTTCAGTAAAAGTTCTGCAGCTTTAAGGTTTTTATCAAGTTGCTGCAGTTTAATTTCTAACTCATGTTTTTATTTTTTCATGTTTTTGATGAATCTTCTTATTTTTAGTCTGGTTGTTATGAAGGTTTGACTGAAATGTTTTTTTTATTCCACATCTTGTTTCATTTCACTGCTGATTTTTTCTGATCCATTTGGACGATTTTCCAGAGGAATTAAAGTTTCTGTTTCTGCATCTCTTTCATTTTGAGGAGGAATCAACATCTAGATTGATTTTATCTGAAGATATTAAACTTTATTTATTTTCATGTTTACCAAACCAGTTGGAATGTTTCCAGAACCAGAGGAAGTTTGAAATGTTTCTCTCTGCTCTCAGATCCAGGTAAATTCCTGGCCGTGGCGTCACATGACAGCTTCGTTGACATCTACCACGTGTTGAGCACCAAGCGGGTCGGGATCTGCAAAGGAGCCTCCAGCTACGTCACACACATCGACTGGGACGCCCGAGGTAAACCAGTTCCTGCTGGAGGACAAAACCAGTCACTGGATCTGAGACGTTAGAAACAAGCTGGTTAAATAAAGTCTGAAGAAATTATTAGTTTTGACTCTTGTTTGATGTTTATAACTTCCTCAATATTCCTTCAGAAACTAGAAACCAATAAAAGTTAAAAACCTTCAGGTTAGAATCACTAAGTTGTGTTTGAAGGTTTATTCTCTCTTGGCTCTTCCACTTCCTTCCTTCAGCCAATCAGCTTCCTTTCCTGTAACTATGGCGACGTTTCTACCTGTGTCAACATGTTGCAGGTAAACTGCTGCAGGTGAACACCGGAGCCAAGGAGCAGCTGTTCTTTGAAGCTCCCAGAGGAAGAAGACAAACCATCCAGAACTCTGAGGTGAGTCTCTGCCTGCAGATCGGACCAGTTCAACAGGACTGTGGTCATGTGGAGCATATTCTGTAGTCAGCATGTACCATCATGTCCCTGCTGTAAAATCTCTGGCTGATCTTAAACACAACGTGGTTTGATTTGTTAAAGCTGGATCCTTTTTCTGTTTCAACTGAACTTCCTCTGAAACTTTGGCCTTTACTGTCCTGCTTTAAATAAATCCAGAAGGATCCACAGCTCTCCTGTTTCTCCACCTGAACTCAGAGCTGGGAAATTCCCAGTCAGAAAAATCAACTGGAAGGCCTTTCAAAGTTGGATTTCCCACTAGGAAACTGGGAGCAACTCTGACTAACTCCAGTTACAACTTGCTGACTTTGTGTTCCAATATGGCCGCTCCTCACCTTAACAGATGTAAGATTTAGTGGAAAAGTGTTTATAAGACAGAAGTCAGAGTGACTGAAACCAGCAGACGGGTTTTTTATAAACTCAACAAATCAGAAGCGGAGTTTGATTAAAGAAAGTTTATAAGAACAATGTTGGAAACAAAGTTTATGGGCGACACCATGTTGGAATTTGGACGTCTTTTCTAGAGCACCATTACTTTGGTCTGAGGTCAAATCCAGATCCAGATCAAGATCCAGATCAGAGTTTATGTTTCTCAGCTAAATGGACAAAACTGCTGAACCAAATCAGAGGAAAGACAAAATGTTGAGTTTATTTCTTTCTTTATAGGAGGCATGAATTAAATGTTTTAGTTTGGATCAGGAGACCTCGACCGGGTCAGGTTCTGTTGGGCTTTACCTTGTCTGCTCTGTGTGTTCGTGTGTGTGTGTGTACAGCTGGAGCGGGTGGACTGGTCCGGTTGCACTTGTGTTCTGGGCTCCAGCTGTGAGGGAATATGGCCGACTCACAGTGACATCACCGACATCAACGCGGCGTCGCTCACCAGAGACCGAACGTTGCTCGCCACCGGAGACGACTTCGGCTTCTTGAAGCTGTTCAGCTACCCAGTCAGAGTACGACACACACACACACACACACACACACACACACACACACACACACACACACACACACACACAGACAGGATTCAGAGATCTCTGTGAAGATGAATGGATGGTGGTTTGGTTGGTTGGTTGGATGTTTAGTTGGATGTTTGGTTGGTTGGTTGGTTGGTTGGGTGTTTAGTTGGATGTTTGGTTGGTTGGTTGGTTGGTTGGATGTTTAGTTGGATGTTTGGTTGGTTGGTTGGATGTTTAGTTGGTTGGTTGGTTGGTTGGTTGGTTGGATGTTTAGTTGGATGTTTGGTTGGTTGGTTGGATGTTTAGTTGGTTGGTTGGTNTGGTTGGGTGGTTAGTTGTTTGTTTGTTTGGTTGGTTGGTTGGATGTTTAGTTGGTTGGTTGGTTGGTTGGATGTTTAGTTGGATGTTTAGTTGGTTGGTTGGTTGGTTGGTTGGATGTTTAGTTGGATGTTTAGTTGGATGTTTGTTTGGTTGGTTGGTTGGATGTTTAGTTGGTTGGTTGGTTGGTTGGATGGTTAGTTGGTTGGTTGGATGTTTAGTTGGATGTTTAGTTGATTGGTTGGTTGGTTGGTTGGATGTTTAGTTGGATGTTTGGTTGGTTGGTTGGTTGGTTGGATGTTTAGTTGGTTGTTTGGTTGGTTGGTTGGTTGGTTGGTTGGATGTTTGGTTGGTTGGTTGGGTGGTTAGTTGTTTGTTTGTTTGGTTGGTTGGTTGGATGTTTAGTTGGTTGGTTGGTTGGTTGGATGTTTGGTTGGTTGGTTGGATGGTTAGTTGGTTGGTTGATTGGTTTAGTTGGATGCTTTTCAGTGGCTCCTCTCTCCATCAGGGTCAGTTCGCCCGGTTTAAGCGCTACGTCGGCCACAGCGCTCAGGTGACAAACGTCCGCTGGGCTCAGGATGACTCCGCCCTGCTGACGGTGGGCGGAGCCGACACCGCCCTGATGGTCTGGGCCAGGGAGCGAGGAGGCGGAGCCAACAGGGAGCTGGACCCTCCGCCGGGCGTAGACAGCGAGGAGTCAGAGGACGACATCGAGGAGGACGGAGGTTCGTCTGAACTCACTCTGACTGGTTCCTCTGGTTTCTCTGACTGGTTCCTCTGACTGGTTCCTCTGTTTCCTCTGACTGGTTCCTCGGACTGGTTCCTCTGACTAGTTCCTCTGGTTTCTCTCACTGGTTCCTCTGGTTCCTCTGACTGGTTCCTCTGACTGGTTCCTCTGGTTCCTCTGACTGGTTCCTCTGGTTCCTCTGACTGGTTCCTCTGACTGGTTCCTCTGTTTCCTCTGACTGGTTCCTCGGACTGGTTCCTCTGGTTCCTCTGACTGGTTCCTCTGGTTCCTCTGACTGGTTCCTCTGGTTCCTCTGTCTGGTTCCTCTGACTGGTTCCAGTGAAACTCAGAGATGATTCCACCAGTTCAGCCTCCAAGCTTCCTGGTTTCTGATGTCATTTCCTGTGCTGCAGGTTACGACAGCGACGTTGCCAGAGAGAAGACGGTGGATTACGTGACCAAGATGTTTGCGGTGAGCATCAGAGAGATGAGAGGAACCAAACCTCACCAGCAGCTGAAGGAGCTTCCTGCTGAGGAGAGGTAGGAAACATGGCCGCTCTGATTCACGGACGACGGTTTGAATCCTGCAGACGTTACAACTTTGATCCAGAGTTTCTGAAAACTGCTGATGACTTTACTGCCCAGGAGGAGATGACTCAGCAGGAAACGGCTCATAAAGTGATAATGTGGCCAGATTCCAGACACAAATTAGAGAAATTCATTAATTTAATTACTGTCCAGTAGGGGAACATTTACCTTCCTGTGAGTCTAAAACCAGGCTCCTCCTAGTGTCTAGAGCTGGTACTGCACCACCAGAGGGTGGAGAGAGTCTGATGGAGGTCATCCATCTGACTCCACCCTCCAGGGTTTAAAACCTGCAGGGTTTGATTTTTAGTCACTGTCTTCAGTTTTCCTGAAGTCTGAACTGAACTGGAGCTGAACTTTAATCAATCAGCTGCTCCTCTTCCTCCTCCTTTTCCTCCTCCTCCTCCTCCTCTTCCTCCTCCTCCTCCTCTTCCTCTTCCTGCTCAGTTGGATCCAAAGTGTCTCTGTTTGTATCTCTGCTTGATCAGTGACTGTTTTACTCCTTAAACACTGAAATCTGCCTTCAGTTCATCAACGGTTCCTTAAAGGTCCGAATCCGTCCACTGACCTTCCTCACATTATTTCACTCATTGATCCCTGGATGTTCAGGGATCAATGATGAGCAGAACTGGATCAATCCATGATCAATAATCAGATCTTATCTAGAACTAAGAACAAACAGTTCTTAGTTCAGATCTACTTTTATTTGATGAAAACTAGTTTATTCCCTTTTTCTTTACAATAAAATTGTAAAGAAAAAATCTAATATTTTCCTTCATATTTGAAAAGTTTTTCTCCACCAATCAGAACCTGAGTTTCTTCATTTCCTCCTCAGGATTTATCTTCTGCACTATGGAGACACTTTAGTTATTTTGTGACTTTTCTTTTATCTGATGGTCTAAAGTTGTTTCTTTCTCTCTCTGATTAGTTTTGCTCTTTCACCATCGTAACCAGTTTGTCTCACCAAGAGTCTAAAACTTTCTAGTTTATGGTGCAGAACACGAAGCTTTGAGTTAAAACATTTAGATACTGAGAGGCTTCAGGCTTCTGAACAGCAGGAAGCGTGTGTGTAGGTGTGTGTGTGCGGGTGTGTGTAGGTGTGTGTGTACGTGTGTGTGTGTGTGTGTGTGTGTGTGTGTGTGTGTAGGTGTGTGTGTGTGTGTGTGTGTGTGTGCGTGTGTGTGTGTGTGTGTTTGTGTGTGTGTCTCTCCTGGGCCAGCCCACAGAGTGTGTCTAAACATGGCCATGCTTCCAGCAGCCAGGCTGAAGCAACTTCAGGGCTCCACCCGCTCATCAAACTGTTCTATTCCCCGTTGGAGTCCAACAGCCAGGATTTAAGTACACAGGCTCACTCACACAGCAGCTGATACACACACACACGCAAATAACAGGCTCTTATCTGGAGATCAGCAGGAGGACCGGAAGAGCAGCCGTCTGATGAGGTCAACCACCACCGGAGATGCAGCTGGCTGTTGTGTTGGGATGTTCAGTCATATATAACCAAGGAGGAGTTGATTTGCTGGTGTGCGTCGTGCTTGTGACATTACAAACTATACATGTCTCTGTGTGTCACTCAGAGTAAAAGCCAAACCCTACCACCAACAGAGAACCAGTCCAGGTTTCCCCCCAGAAACCCTGCTAAGCCTGGTGGTAGGGGCACTAGAGCAGCTCACAATCTGGCATCATAATTTAAAAATGAAGGTGCAGGGATGGCAAAACCGTTGTGCAGCCCCTAACGCCCAGTTCAATGAGTCAACTGTGAACCCAGCTTAATCTGTCTTTACTTCCACTGTTACTGGTATTTAAAAAAAAAATCTCTATTTAATATAAACAGTGTTAAGCCTGGTGGGGGTGGAGGTCAAGTAAAGGCTTAAAATACACCGAGGGAAATCCTGCTGTCTGTAATGACAGAAAGTGTTAGAATACTCTAATATGAAATCCTTAACAGTCTGCTACTCATATATCTATTGGGAAAAATGCATTATTACCACATCCACGCAATGTTTATTATTTCTCATAGCGATACCTTGTCACATTATAGTTTTTCTACCTCCTGTTTTAGTGGTGCAGGTTGAAAGGAAAAAGACCCTGAAGCATCACAAGCTGATTACCAGACGACACCAGACTGACTTTCCGGGCATTCCGAAAATACTCCATGCTACACATGTCCACCGCTACAGAACTGACACAACTGAAACTAAAACATTGCTGCAATGACCCAATAACAACCAAACTTTGCATAGTTTAATATGGATGCTTTACACTCACCTCCGTGTGCTGGAAGCTCGTAACTGTCTTGATTACTGAACGATTTATTCTGCTAGGAATTATCTCACCACTACTCAATCAGTGACATTTAATTTCATATTTAATGACAGTTTTCTCCTTAAATCTGAAAGATAGAAATAGGCCCTGCAGAAAACGGGAAACAAGGGACACAAGAAGGACAAAAGTAAGAACAGTAAAGAAAAAAGTAAAGAATGAAGGAAGGGCACAGTAACTGAGTAATGAAGTCTTGTTTTGTGGTTGGACCAAAGAGTTGAAAGTGAACATGATGAAAGTTTATTAAAACAAAGAAAAAACAAGAGGACCAACCAGCAGAGTTCAATAGAGGACCAATGAGATGAGGGGCAATAAGGGAAGGATCCAGTGGAGAACAAAGAATCCAGAGAGTTTACATATAATGAGGAGGGAGTGGAAACGACAAAAGAACCAGGAGAGCTAATTACAGGTGAGTGGATGCAGCTGGGTGAGGAGCAAATGAGGAAATGATGAACAGCTAGGACAGGGTGAGGTGAAACAGCAGAAACAAAGAGAATAAAAGGGATAAGAAAACTTGAGCTTGAATAAAAACAAATACTGATCTAACAAAACAATGACAACAACTGAACTAACACAATGAACTAAAGTGGCAAGGTATAGGAAAACAAACAATAAAGAAATGATGAACAGAGAAAGGAACTGAAACTGAAAGTCCAAACACTAAAGGATCCCAACAGGAAGGAGGTTAAAGGAATATTCAGTCTGCATGTTTGAACTGAACAAAAAGCCATTCTTTGTCTTCCTGTGATACGTCAGACATGCTGATTATTAATAGTGAAAAACATGAACTGTAAATGGAGCAGATCATGTTTTTCAGCATTATCTCCTCAGTAAGCCGAAGAATCTCACCCGGCTGACCTCACTGAGCAGCACACATTTACGCTGTCAAACATTTAAAGCTGTAGCGGAGCCTCCCTCTGAGACGCTCTGGTGCTCTGTCAGATTTACAGGCAGCCATCCATCTCCAGTGTCTGTCTGTGCTGCGCATGCGCTGCTCCCCCTAGTGCCTGGCGTCGGCAGAGCTGCACAAACATTTACGCAGCAGTATTTTTTAAAGGCCCTCAGTGGTGTCTTATAAATCTGCCTCCAGCTTTGATGTCTTATCAGCTCTGTGAGTGTATACATGTGCGTTTGTGTGTGTGTGTGTGTGTGCGCGTGTGTGTGTGCGTGTGTGTGTGTGTGTGTGTGTGTGTGTGTGTGTGTGTGTGTGTCAAGCCCTTGTTTAGGCATTTGCAGCTTTTTTCAGTGTAGCCCAATGCCTCTTAAAACTTTTATACAGAATAGATCATACATAACAAATAAGGTATCTTATAAAAACTGTTAAAATATTTAAAAAGCTGTTTTTTGAGCAAACTCTCTATCCTAGAAGTTAAAAAAAAAAAAACAGACAATATATTGCAAATGTGTTAATATCCTTTGGACTTTTTTCACATTTTCCAAATTACAACCACAAACTTCTGTACTTCTGGAGCAATTTAATCTGACAGACCTACATTAAGTGGTGTATAATTTTGACCTGATTTTGAAGGAATGATTTCAAACTTTTAAAAAAGTGTGGCATGATTTGTTTTAAGTCTCTTTGACTTAAATCAACTTTTATTTAACTACACATTACGCAATTTTAACACAAGGCATGCTTTCAAAGGTTGTTTCCTATTCCTATTCCATGAATAGGAATAGGAATACATTTGGATGAAAGGCTTATTATTAGAAGAATGAAAAGATGGATGTCACTTCCTTCATCTGCTTTAAACGTAACAAAAGCTAGAGCTTTTAAAAGAGACCTATTTAATTATTTTATTATATAATGTTATAATTTGAAATTTCTGAATTAATAAACTATGTTACTGATGTTATTTTAAGTGTGTGTAACTGTTTTTGGAGAAAAAGTAATTTTGCAATAATGACTAATGGGGATCCAAATAAAAAAAAAAACGTTGACACGATCATTGGGCGATATGATGAAACGCCCAATGATCCTCCTTCTCTCTCTGCTCTCTGGTCCAACTCCATTTCTCCTCCTTTGGGACTTGGGGTCATTGTTCAGTTAAAGGGACTGTATTATGTATTTCCCAGGCACATTTTATGCCACTTTACAACGTAATCAAGTAGCTATGTTACCTTCAGTTGTTAAAACAAATGCTACGTATATCAAATTTGACGTAGGTGTTCATAATTTAACACCTTGAAATTGGGCCTCTGTCTCTTTAAGAAGCTTCTATTCTTTCTGAAACTCCTCCTTCAACATGTAGCATCATGTAAAGCTCAAAAAGTCTATTTTATACAATAGTTCCTCTTTACCAGCAGTGGGTGGAGTTAATTAGACTCTTCGCTCTTAAATTCACAGGTATTTCAGAATGAATTTTTAGAGTTTTTCGATGGAAAACAAGACTCATATTAGAGAAAGTAATCCTGACTGGTGCACAGTGAAGCCGGCTGCCTGCTCAGGAGGTATGTGAAATCCTGTTTATGTCACTTCTAGAGAGAGTGAGAGTGATTTGCAGGCCTGTGAGTTGCCTTCGGTTCAGGGCAACAGAATGATCATAAATAAGGTGTGAAGGAGAGAAGATGAGGAATCTTGACTGTATCGCATTGAATTGTGTTATAAACGGGAAGCTTGCACTGAAATCTATGTGGGCCGAGTCCAAACTGAACAAGGCTTGTAAACATTCTGACATTGAGCTTTTGTTGTCAGTGCCCAGAAAATTGCAAATGTAAATCTAAATAATCATGGAACCGGAAACAAAGATCAGCTGGATTTTCAAGATATTTCCTAATTTTCAGCTAAAGCCATAGCTCGCCAAAAAGGTTGCAATGGATCAACAAGATTCAATGGTACAAAGGCGTCATTTGTTAGGTGAAGAATTAAAAAAAATCTGCAATACATATAAAAACAGCATGGCAAAATGAATGAAGTCACCAGGAGAGCATATGGAAGAAAACTGCAGGAGGAGACGGTTCAGGAAAATGCCAAGAGCAGCAGTGATCCCCAACAAAAACTGATTGAGTTCTACATGTGACAGGAGTAGGAACATTAAACATACATGCCTGGTTAAAATCTCCTCAAACCTTCTTTAAATGAAACATCTGATTTGCTTCAGCTCCAAACCTTTAGCTGTTCACTCAAATGCTTGCGATTAGGAGGAACTCAGTCATTCGGCATCACACCCAAATGAACTAAATAACGAGTTCATGAAAGGAGAGTTTAGGAACTCACTCTAATTTCAACAGGTAATCTGTGTGGTCACCCCCAACAAACCCAATGATCAATCCAAAGCCAAGCTCAACTTCCTCTTCCTCCGCCATGTTGACCTGGACTGTTGTCATTTACCTGGAAGAATCATTTTACTGCACACAACTACAGGCAAACTTCTCAACCTATTTCTTGGTGCTCGTGATTGTTCCCCGCACTAAAGGCTCACTCTTAAAAACCATGACAGTCGATACACAAAGAAATGAAGAAGAGAGAGCAGGCAGGGCAGAAACAATGGAGACAAGTGTCAGGTGACATTTGTGACGGCTACCAGTGTGAAAGAAACACATTAATACCATTAAGATTGTGTTGGTGTTTGCTCAAGCTCTTCATGTTTCTTGAGTTTACTTTACTTCACACTCATCTTCAGGGAGTTGAGACTTCTGAGAGGAATTGGAGAAGAAATGAAAGACGGCCAGTGGAAAGAAACCTGAAAGCAATAAATTGCCAATTTGAACTTTGGAGTCGATCACTCAACAGAACCTCATCTTTTCACTCCAGCAGTTCAACAGCATTCCTCTTCTGAGTCTACTCTCAGTCACCTGTTATTCTTCAGGGTAGAATGAGGAAGTCTTTTCCCAGAGCTGAACATTTAATATCTCTTTAGAATTGGTAAGCTTTCCTGTTCTTACAGGTCCCACTGTGCCCTCTTGTGGATTACAATAATCATTGCAACAATAAGGAGGCACTGGATGTGACTTTTCCAACCACAAAAGCTAAAGTACAGCAAAGAACAGTTGTAAAATAAACACACCCTATAAATTTGTTTCGTTCTGCGCTTTGGCGTAATCTCCCACACTGCAGGTTGCATTGAAGCTACACTGGAATAGTTCAAAACACTGAAAGCAGATGAAAAGTATGAAACTGTGACATTATGTCAAGGACTTCTTTTGAATTTATTCTTCAGATTCTCTTGTTGGCAACTCTCCCTGTTTGTTAACAGGGAAACTTTCAAGCGTTCATAGTTACACCTACGTTTTACACCTGCCTCCTTGGCCTTCTTTCAGTCTTCACAGATTTAACCTACAACCAAACAATCACTTTCTCTTTATGAATAAATATCACAAAATCAAAACTGACCATTTTTCTTCCTTTAATTTAATCCTAAAATCTCATACAGTATAAGAAGAAAATTACCTTTTAGAATCTGAAAATATGAGATAAATTAAATGTTTAAAGGGGCAGTATTATGTATTTTCCAGGTAGAGTGTCATTTCATAGCACAATCAAGTAACTACATTACCTTCAGTTGTTCTAAAATTGCTGTATGTGTCAAACACAACTTAAAAAAATTTTAATTTGCAATTTAATGCTTTGAAATTGGACATTATTCCTTTTAAAAAACTTCTGCTCTTTCTGAAACTCAGGAAATCATCACAAGATCCCTCCTCTATTAACCCTTTAGCCATGTTTTTATCAGCCTTGCAATGAGAAGCAGCTCCTATAATGAGTTTAGCAGATGTGCAGTTCCACCAGGTGTTTGCTACTTGCTGCTGGCTAGTCTGAAGGAGCTGAGAGGGGAGGGCTGCTCTGTGAGGCAGAAGTTGCAGTTCCAAGGAGGAGCTCCATCTCGAAGGCGGTGCTAGGTCCACCCAGGAGTCTTGCACAGCTGAATGGTTGCCATGGAGATGAAAGGAATTCCTGAATATGAATGAAAGAATCAAAGAAAAACTCCAGGTATAGGGAATAACATAGCATAATGTAATACTCAACAAACTACATTTTACATAATACTGCCCCTTTAAACACAGCAATGGCGAGGTGTAAACACCTACTGAACATGTGATATTTATTTAGCACCAGCTGTGACTTATAACAGGTCTGATAGTTTATTTAATGCTATTTTGTAGACACCATCAGGTGCTGTAAAGCACACAAACTGGGACCCATAACCACCAGGCTCAGCTGCTGCCTAGCACAACTTTCCAGTTGTAGTTGGAACTGGGAAATTCCGACTTGCAAGATAGGCATCGCATTCAATATGGTCGCTCCTCGCATCAACAGTGAGTTGTGTCTCAGATCGGTGTCACAAGTCCAGAGGAGGAAACCAAAAAACACAGGAATCTCAGGTGGAAATACATAAAAACTGGATCTGACTAAAGGTGACTGAACTGAGACACTTAACTCAATGATGACTGGAATGCAGGTAAGGCTAATAAAAACAACTGGCTGCAGCTGTCAAACAGAGAGTTGGTGAGGTGAGGGAAAAGTATGCAAGGGATGATTAATAAACACCAAAAGAAGAGCGTGTGAACAACTGACCAGATCATGGCTGTGCACAACAATGATTCATCAGATTAAAACTCAAAAATGAAACACGACAGGAGAACTTTGTTACAGCCACTAGGATAGAGAGGTTATCCTTGTAGCATCTTGAAGTAGCAGATTGTCCCCAACCCATTCAAGAGGCAGAGGAGGGTCGTCTTCAATCCCTCCAGAGAACTGTGGAACAATCACTGGAGAAGCCAGCCGTCCTTAATCCCCTCTGAGAACACAGAAGCTTGAGGAAGCAATAGTTTGAGCTCTTTGGACTAGAGGTGGGACGAGTGGTGGCCGAGGTAAGAGTCTGGGGTCTAAAGACAGGAGGAGCGACTGTGAGTGTCAGCACATAAGGAGAGCAAGTCTTTGACAAGGAATGCTCTGAATGAGGAAACTATGGCTGATGATGGTGGTAGAGAAGAAGCTGCTAAGTCCAGCTCTCATTTAACCTATTCATCTTCAACACCAGACACAACTAATGCAGCTAATGACACTTGAGAAGCTCAACCCAGTTGATCTATGCATAATCACAATACAATTCTTTGACCTTTTTGAATTCTGCGCCTAAAAATTAACCAATGTATGAAAAACTAAAACTACTCCCATAAATAATAAAAACTCAACTGAAACTAAACAATATTTAATTAATAAAAACTAGCAAACTAAAGATGAATCAAAACTAACTATCTAGTCTATCATGAACAAAAAAGCTACACTGAAAGACATTATTGGGCTGTCTTGCTTTTCTAAAGGCTGGGATGAACTCAAACTTTCTCCACCTTAACAATAATAAAACAGAGATTATGTTCTTTGGGAGATCAGATCTTTCCTACACCGTTCTGGAGCTTTTTTGTTTTCTTTCATAAAGTCGCTCTTCTGTCATAAATCTCTGCATTTTGTTCACCAGCTTGCAGCTCATACAAAACACTCCTGCTCATCTGCTAACAGGAACTAGTAAAGCGGAACATATGAGTTCAGTTCTGGTTTCACTGCGGCGGCTTTCTGCTCGTAACAGGACTCGTGTAAACATTTTGCACCTGGTTTTTAATGGTGTTGATGGTCTTGTCTCATCACTTTTAAAGGATCTTCCGCGATATCAAACATCCACAAGAAGACAAAGGTCAAAGAACTGGTTGATCTACTGATCCATATAAGAGCTACTCTGAGACTTTTACGGTTCTTTTATAGACCCACCTCGTCTCTTTAACTTTTCAGCTGAATAGGGCTTCATATCTCAACTATTTCTATATTTTTTTTACATTGTTTGTATTTTTTATTTTTATTTTTTCAAATTAAATAATTATTTTCTTGATGTCTTTTTTGCATGTTTTCTTGTTTGTTCCTATCTTTAACTATTATGAATGATTTTATTGTGCTTGGGGCAGATTGGCCCTTTGGTGTTAAATGCTGTACAAAGAAATTTGACATTCAATTTTTAGAAAATATGGGATTGCTTTTCACTGTTATGCAGATGACACACAGATATACTTACCACTAAGGAACACAGACTCCACCTCTCTTCGATCTCTGTTTTTATGTCTGGAAGATTTGAAAGCCTGGGTGGCCCTAAATTTTTTGAAACTTAATGAAGACAAGACAGAGGTAGTGATTTTTGGCAGATCCACTACAGATTCCCTGACTAATCTTTGCTCTCTGGCCCAGTATGTCAAGCCGGTTGTTACAAATTTAGGGGTCAAGATGGATACTGGCCTTAAGCTGGAAGCACACATTAGAGCCGTAGTAAAATCCAGCTTTTTCCATTTAAGGCAGCTAGCCAAAATAAAACCTATCCTTTCCAGACAGCACTTCGAAACAGTAATCCATGCATTTATTACCACACGGCTGGATTACTGTAATGGACTTTATATAGGAGTGAGTGATTTATA
>CAEFZX010021114.1:0-28140 GCA_903066825.1 Alfaro cultratus | reverse complement strand
TGGCAGGAGTACTGAAAGGCAGCCGGCCGACAGATTTGGGAGAAGGAGCAGGGATTGTTGGAGCATTGCAGCCCTGCACTGGTGCAGGTGCACTTCTGCGCACAGGTGCTGTCACTCCAGAAAGAGTCACCAAGTTGAACAGATTGGCCTTTAAACAAAGAAATAACAGGAGTCATTTTAAGGCTGCTTTACTGATGAATAAGTTTATGTGTTTTAAACATCAAAATTAAAATGTTTTTTAAACAGAGGTGTCAAACTCCAATCCTCAAGAGCCACTGTCCTGCATATTTTAGATGTACCACTGGTCCAACACATCAGAATCAATAGGCTGAATTACCTCCTAGGAATGTAGATAAGTTCTCCAGACTCCTGCTTATGACCTAATCAGTGATGGCATAGTTCCTTTGAAAAGTAACTTATATCAGATTACTGATTACTCCTTGAAAAGTAACTTGGTGAGATTACTGATTACTTGATTACCCCGCCCCAGTGTCCAGGTTGTGCGTCACGACCCTGTGTTTAGCGTCAGAGCGCAGCACACAGCGCTCCTCCTGCCGCTCCACAACTTAGATGTCCCACTGCACAGATTTCTGACACTTATCTTAATATTAATAATAATGGCGTTTAGTTGCACAATTTTATGGACTCGTTCATTTGTGGCTGTTTTCATGTTTATTGCGCTGTTCATATTAGTCTCAATGTTTTCAGTTTGTTGTAGCGCAACACGAAGATCGACATAATTCACAGGTAATATATTAACCCAGTGGTTATCAAAGATTTTCTGGGTCCCTCTATGGATTACAATAAAATCCCCCCCAAAAAAAAAAAATCAGCTGGGCACACACATTGTCCAACCACACATAAACCTATACACATATTTTGCTTTCAAACTCCCCTGAAGTTTATTTCACACTTCAGGTTGCAACAAAACACACTACAAACCATCTTTACAGTGAAACACTTTTGTGTAAGTGTTTTGTTTTTTTTCTATTCATCCATACTGCTTCCTGCGCCCTCCTTGCAATATCACTGCACCCCCACACTCCCCCAGGGGGCGCTCCTCACACTTTGGGAACCACTGTATTAACTTGACATTAACAAAGACCACGGGACGGATCATCCAGGAAATGGACAGGGAGAGTCTGACTAAAACTAACTGGATGTCACACAAATTCTGGGGTTCATGTCTCTTTACGTGCAAGCCCAAAAACCTCAACCCGTGACTCATTAAATCTGCAAGTGACTTTAGAAATAAACAAGCCCAAAGCTGATTATAATAATCAGACTTGGCGAGCGAAACTCAAAATATTTTCTGTTTTTCCACCAACAAAATGCGTTTCTCCCTCCATTGTTTATGTTTCTGTCGTTTCTGTAGCATAGAAAGGGTGGTCATTCCCTAGACGCATAGAGAAAATAAAATAAAATTACAAAAGAAAATAGTAATGCAAAGTGATTACGATAAGTAACTGTAGTCTGACTGCTGGATTTGAAATAGCAACGCATTAGATTACTCGTTACTGAAAAAACGTTACTAAGTAACGCGTTACTAATATCACTGGACCTAATTACCGTATTTTCGAGAGTATAGAGTGCATCATGCTATAACCCACCCACAATGTTTTTAAAAACACTGGAAACGTTCATATATAAGCCACACCGGGCTATTAGCCGCTGGTATTCGGTTTTCCAAAAGGACGCAGCAGAGGGCTACGTACTTAGTAAATCTTCTATTAAGGATGCAGCGCTGCGTCTCCTTCGCCGAACCATGGATTTGTTCATGCCGAGGTTACGTGCAGCAACTTTCGATCTGTACTGCCAGATCGATAGCCTTCAACTTAAAAGTGGCATTATATGAACTTCTCCGTGTTGTTTCCAATGATTCACTTCCTGCTAAAGAGCCCCCTGGTGGTTAAAGAAAAATCCACAGAAAAGCCACACTGGGCTATAAGCGTGGGAAAAAAGTAATAGCTTTTAGTCTGAAAAATACGGTACTTGGTTGAAATGTGTTGAGACTCATTTAAAGGTGGCAGGACACCAGTCCTCAAGGTATTAGGTATGACACATGTAATCTAAGAAATGAAGGGTTTATAGAAGATTAAAGTGAAGAGCTTCTTAGGGTTCAACACACTTATTTTAAGAGCCCTATTTTTCTGCCTTTAGACACATATTGGAGTTTTCCCTCATTTTCATGATATGTGTGGTTATTGTTATAAAGAAGTACCCTCAGTGACTATGTTCTCCTACCATTAAAAGTGCAGCCTCTTGAACCATGATCTACTTGAAATGCCCAGCGACCGGGTACGTTGACGTTGCTGTTGAGTCTAAAAGCTGAGTTAGGTCCGGTTGCGCTACTAGAGAATGATCCAGGGATGGTGAAGTGGTGAGAGGAATTTTTCGTATCAAATCCGGCCTGAAAATTAATTGTGCATACATAAATAAAATTAATTTATATTTAAAGAAATATACACTGTCTGGGACCAATAAAATACAAATAAAACATGGCTTGGTATGAATTTGTTTGAATAGCTCTGACCTGTACAGATCTTGATGTGGAGGCTATTGACCCATAATTCATCAGAACAAATGAATAACGGCCATTGGTAGTCAAGACTGCCTGAAAGGTTGTTTGCTGAAAAAATAAATGTATTTATTGAGAATGAATTTACAGATTAATCAAAAATTATTTTACTTGTACATCAATTACACTATATTGCCATAAATATTTGCTCACCCATCCAAATCATCGGAATCAGGTGTTCCAATCACGTCTGTGGCCACAGGTGCATAAAATTAAGCACCTGGGCATGTAGGCTGTTTTCACAAACGTTTGTGAAATAATGGGCCGCTCTCAGGAGCTCAGTGAATTCCAGTGTAGAACTGATGCCACCTGTGCAACAAATCCAATTGTGGAACTTCCTGACTCCTAAATATTCCACAGTCAGCTGTATTACAAGAAAATAGAAGTGTTTGGGAATGACAGCATGTCCGCCATAAAGCGGTAGGCCATGTAAACTGACGGAGTGGGGTCAGTGGATGCTGACCTCCAAACTTCATGTGCCCTTCAGGTTAGCTCAAGAACAGACCGCAGAGAGTTTCATAAAATGGGTTTCCATGGTGGAGCAGCTGCATCCAAGCCATACATCACCAAGTGCACAGTGTCAGATCCAGTGGTGGAAGTGTGATCTGTGGAGTGACCATCTGGCAATCTGATGGATGGGTGTGGATTGGGCGGTTGCCAGGAGAACGATACTTGTCTGATTACATTGTGTCAAGTGTAAAGTTTGGTGGAAGGGGGATCATGGTGTGGAGTTGTTTTTCAGGTGCTGGGCTTGGCCCCTTAGTTCCCGTGAAAGGAACACTGAATGCTTCGGCATACCAAGACATTTTGTTCAATTCCAGGCTCCAAACTTTGTGGCTCAGAGTCTGGTGTGGATAAACTTGACTGGTCTGATCAGAGTCCTGACCTCAACCCGATCGGACACCTTTTGGGTTCATCCAGGGATGAACTACAGTGGAACATCGTCCAACATAAGTATGGGAACTCACAAATGAGCTTCTGGAAGAATGGTCAAAAATCCCCATAAATCCTCCTAAACCTTGTGGACAGTGAGGTTCTCAGAAGAGTTCGAGCTATTCTTACTAAAAAGGGTGGACCAACGTCATATTGAACCCTAGGGATTATGAAGGGGATGTCAAGGCAGGTGAGCTAGTACTTTTGGCAAAATAGTGTAGGTTTCAGTAGTTAAAAACAGATCACTTACTGTTCCAGTTGTTGGAAAATAGGCAACTTCGTGCCATGTTGCTATGAAGATCCAGTTGGCCTGAAAGTTAAGTGCTGGGAAGTATCTGTTGATGTCCTGTGTAACTCGTTGGAGAAGAGAGCCGTTGGTGTACTGAACATAGTAGATATCACCATTGCCTCTGTTGTCTAAATCAGTCCAGAACGGAGCAATGACGTCTATGCTTCCATACATTGGAAAATGTTGAGTAGAAAAACTTGACCATGATGAATTAAAGGTCAGATGCCCGTTGTGGTTCACCTGAGGGAAAAAAAAAAGCTAAAAATTAGGCATGACTGTGGATACACTACTTGTAAATGTTTACTTTTTGTCTTGATGATTACAGTAAAAAGGAAAGTGCTCAGAAGTTCAAGAAGTCAAGTAACATACGTAAATCTGAGAGTAAAACCGTCCGAAATAGTTAAAGGTTCGTAGGAGGGAAATTGCAGGTGAGCTTCCATCATCTGATTTAGAGCTTATTGTTCCAGCAATTGGGTAGAGGGGTCCTAGAAAATACAAGAGAGACAATTTGATTAAATTAGACTCTTTCTGGATAACATCATGCTGTAAGGAGTAAAGAAAAATAATATCTCAAGGTAAGGCCATAGGTTATTTTGTTAATTTATCATTTGGGAATTAAAACATTTAGTTGACATACTGTGTTTCAACTGCAATCCAAACTGTAATAAAAATCTGTAAAATTTATAGTAAAGAATTTTAAAATACCAACAATGACATTATAGCATTATAGACCTCTGTTTTTTATGGTAAAGTTTAAACAATTGCTTTAATTCGAGTAACATTCAAGTTTACTTGTATATCAATTAATTAATTTGTACAAGGAGTAAAGAAAAAAAAAAAACTGTAGGCAAAGTAAGAGGATATGTATAAACTTTCAGCTTACCCAGATTCTGTGTTGTCACTGCAGCTGTAAAAATATACAGGAATCATTGAACATAAAATTAAGATAATTAATGTCAATAAACAACAAATGATCAAAACCTTTTTGAAAAAGTTTTGACCATTTGTTATTTATTGAAATGACAAGAATTTGTCCAATGTAATATTCAAATATACTCATTTATTATTTCATTTATTAATTGAAGGAGTAAAGAAAATATAATATCAAGAAGTAAAGCCAGAGGTTATTTTGCTATTTCATATTTTACTAATTAAACATATTGGTAACAAAACAACCTTTTGCCTTCTGTTAAAAAATCTTGCAGTTTTTTCAGACAATTACAAGAGCAGATAGATAGATAGATAGATAGATAGATAGATAGATAGATAGATAGATAGATAGATAGATAGATAGATAGATAGATAGATGGGAGTTTAAATGCTCTTAATCTGCAGGAATTGATTATATTTAGAAGAACCTATTTGTTATTGTTCTTGTATATTTAAATTCTACTACTGCAATTACGATTTTAATGTTCATGAAAACATAAATTGCGTTTCTCATCTCTGGATAAACTTTCATAGATGCATTCATTTAAGATTGACTTGAGTAGCTACTTACCTATCGCTGACAGAAGCAGTACAGGCTGTATGATTTGGCCAGCCATTTTTCAAAAGTCAAAGCTGATTTAAAAATATAATAAGATACAAAATAGTTAAATATGTGAATGCAAAGGCTTCAAATTTTACAGACAAAACAATGATTTTTGCCTATAGACTTATGTAAAATAAAACATTTCTGAATCCATTTTTTCCCCTTTTGCTACAACAAAATGTTAGTATTTAATTTATTGCAACAAAAACACTTTTTACCTTGTCTAAGAGCCTCTCTGTGGTGAAAACATTTCGAGTGACAGCACTGGGTTGCAACAATGCTTTATACAGTGAGAGCTGGCAAATGTCCAATATTCCTTTTATTGAAAGACTAAAACACAACAGCTTCCTCATATTTTAACACAATTTGGTGAGAAAGGTTACCTGATACCTTTCAGGTTAAACATTGGTATGAATTTCTCTGTTGTATTGGACGATTTCTATCTGCTTTGTTGACAGACTGTAGTTTATGTTATACTATATTTTCTGATATGATAGTTTTTGTCAGTTTGAACTCAGTGAAAGCCTGGTTCCCTTTCTCTACCACTTGTAACAGCTTGGATAGACTACAACACCAGTCAAACACCTTGTCGAAAATAGGTCAGACCATCCCTTATTTTCATGCAAAATAATACAAAATTAAGCACAAGCACTTTCAATAACGTGCTTATAGGAGCCCAACAACTAAAGTCATGTATTAAAGCTGCAGTAGGTAACCTTTACAAATTGTACTCTCTTTTTTTTTTACATATTTGTTAAAACTGTTGTCCTGACAGTAGAATAACTTAACTTAAAAAAATCAAGCTCTTCCGGTTTATCAGTAGTCCTACTGTCACTGTACATCATTAACGCTACATGTTTACTATTTTTATTAAAGTTAGACCATGTTAACAGACAAATCTAGAATTTTAACATTTGTTTATTGAGTATATCAATGCTGTTCAATTTGATTTAATGGCTTCAGCATAGATAAACTAAAATATTTTAAACTGTTTAATATTTAAGCCTAAGATTTAAAAGAAACTGGCAAGTTGACTTTGTAAAAGTGCAAAGAACTATCTCCATAGTTCGATTGTTTTATTATCATAGTTACAATCTGATTCTATGAGTTTAATCTTTGAGTTTTGTTTGTTCAGAAATGTATAGATAACAAGAAACGCTTAGCCTGGCAGCTCACCAGGCCTATCATACACAAGGAGAAACCCTGAATTAATATAGCTTGATGTAGTTTACAAGGCTGTCAATATCGTCACCATGATAAAAGTCAAGAGTCCTTCAGAGTCTCCATGCACTAAAGGACTACCGTTTGTTTCTTCACTGTGTGGCTGACCTTTTTTGAACCACGTGCATCCAGGTGCAGTCACCTTGTGCACCAAGATCCCTTCACAGGTTCTTTTCAAAGTTAGTCACGTTTTTTCTGCTTTGCTTTCTTCCCAGGAGTTTTCTGTTTAACCCTTTTGACCGTCACACTAGTCTCATCATGACAGTTAAATGGGTTAACAACAAAACATCTAGATTGACCTGGAACACAAGATGAATCTTTCACCCAACGCTTTTAATGTGAGTTAGATGAAAGAAGTGTAGGCACATAAAACCTGTGCATAATGGCTTGGATGAATAAGCCATTATGGAGGTACAGAGTTGTATGACAGTAAGTTCTCAAAACATTGAAGCAAGTTTGGATGCGAAACAATGTGAATCACAAATTTTGAAATTGATATGCAGGAAGAGCAGCAGCTGTGGGTGAACCAGGAAGATTCAGTATTGTGTTTGGAAAAAGGAGTGGCACACATTCTCTTTTATTTAATTTTTCTTTTATCAAAGTACAATCATGAGAAAAAATCCCCGTTGCAATCATGTTGGTAGTAATTGTTCCTGTTGGCTTAAGCCTACGAACCGTGACTGTTTATTTTCTTTTCTAACTGGAATGCCAACATACAAGCTGTCAGTTCATAAAAACGTTGTGTCACTCAAAACTGTTGAATCCATAGCTCTTCTGTAAAGTCGGCAACTGCAATTTCCCCAAAACAGATAGGCTCTTCATATGTAAGGAGTGTGTTGCTCCGTTGCTTGAATAAGATGCTAACGTCTCCTTTGATTGGCTGATAGATAAGCTGTAGCACCGTGACTGAATTATGAGTATATCTCATGTAATTCTTTACAATTATGAGTTTTAATGACTTATTGCATGAAAAAGCTTATTCTCATGTGATTTTTATTTAATTTCTTATTTAATGGAACCACCGCAATTGCAAAATTGTGTTTTTTCAACATTAGTTCATATTTGTAATGGAAACACAGCTACTGTCAAATGATAAACTTTTATTTGTTTGCAAATGACCTTGAATCTCATGCTGGATGCTTCTCAAAGGTTATTGCTGAAGTTGTGCCAACTTTGCATTGCATTAAAATGAACCTACTAAAACTCATTCTAACCGAATTTTTTTGTAGAGGTAGTTATATCTGTTGAGGCGTAAATTAAATATTTTATTTAGCAACACCTTGCTGGCTGCTGTTTAATGCTGTGAGAGTTCTGGTGGAACCAGCTGCACATTGTCTGAAAACAGAAAAACAAAAAGTTTCATCCTCTTTCTAATGCTTCCTGTTGTTGTCTTTGTATTTTTTGGCTGTAGTAAAATCTGGCTGTTGATCACATGACTTGTGATGTGGAAAAAAAGTGTTTCTGTTTTGTGAAATAAATCTATTTTGATACGGCCGAAAAAGCACCTCATCAAAGCACAAAAACTTTACTGAAAAAGTAAATTTTCAATGAAAAATTTAACACATAATTAACTTTCTGCCTGAACAGTAAGTAAGTAAGGAACAACGTAATTCTGTTAAGTTATACACAGGTCTTGGATCACAGAGTGCAGTAATCTGTCCTGGACAGTTAACATGACCAGTAGATGCATCAGATTTCCCTACAATGTGAGAGAACCATGAAAACCTAATTTGTGGATTTCTATCAGAGCCAACTTACCGATGCACTATTCCACTATAACCTGCAGGGGGCAGTGGCTTTCAACTCTACCTCACTCACATGGTTTTTCTGCCTTTGCTGCCACCGCCCGTCTCGTTTCCCCATGGTTGCCATTGTTAATCGTGACATAACACAATCAGCTGGCTCATTAAAAAAACCATGACATTCATGAGATGCTTTACATTGACTGTTAGGCTAACCGGTTCTCCCGCATTCAGTCTTGGGCAGATTCTTCTCCATAATCAGATCCTGTGCAGTTCCTCCTCATTTTTTGTAATGAACTTGGCCAAGCAATTTCAGTGACAGCAGATGTGCTTGTAATTTCTTCAATTTGTTTGAGGTTTTTCTTTTGGTATACATATTTTGACAGCATTACCTTAATCTAAAAGATTCCGCATTAAACAAAGAAAAAACATACACACAACTTAGAGTTGTACGGATAGCAAGCTACTCAGCTATTCTGAAGTTTTGTCATTATGCTAGGGCCGGCAGTTAATTTCCGTAAGACAAAATTAAATATATCTGGGTTTATATGAATCCATCGAAACCACAACCTTCAGATTCTCCATCGCTGACCTTCATTCACATGTTCCTGCACATATTCACACAAAGAGAAGGGACTGAACTTGTTGTTAGGAGTATCGTTTCTATGAAAAGATTATTTGTGGTCCCCAATATCTCAATTTAACAATGGCACAATTCAGACTGGCACTTTGTCATGTTTAGGTGAGATTTTCACTGAAGTTATCTTTGTTCTTAAAATGGAAATTAAGCACAACAAAGTTTTTGTCTTTTATGAATCATGTTTTGTATTGTACTTCTCTGAAAACTGCAACAATAAACATCTGCAACTGTTAAGGAAAAGACTTGGATCACATGCATCCATCCAGAGTATGACTCGCATTTTAGAGCAACAAAAAACAAGAATAAAAAGAACTGACTACATTGTTTCACTAAAAAAATATTGCAAGTCTTGTTTCTTGACAACAATTTTTTAAATATATTTTTAACTGGGGAAAAGTCTTTGGTTTACAAGGAAGTGAAAGTTGACTAATTTGGCTCAAACAGCATTTTTTTTTTCAGCCACAAGATGACACAATTTTATTTAATATGAATGGACTCTTCATTTTAAATGTAAATGAAGTAGCAGCCTATTCATTACAAACAGACTAACCAAGGTTTTAAGGTGAAACAGAGACAAAAGTGCTGATATTTAAAAACAACTTATGTTTTTAGTGATTTCAAGAATGAATTGTGAGTGTGAGAGAGACAAAGAGGGGGATGTGATGAAGACAGTAATATAATATGATGAAAATCTCCAGAATTGAAAGGTTCTCTTAGTTCGGGAAGCTGTTGTGTGGAGACGGCATCATATAGAGGGTTTTCTATCATATAGAGGGTTTTCTATCATATAGAGGGTTTTCTATCATATAGAAGGTTTTCTATCATATAGAGGGTTTTCTGCTCCAATATTGACTCCAGAGTTGATCACCTAAAAGTCACTTGAATCCCAATTGAAGCTCAGATAAAGGCGGATGACATGGAACTATGGAGAGATTCTCCTGTCTGTGGAAGCTTTTGTTTGTGAGTAAAGTCTAATTAAACAGACTTAACAGCTGTGGTGGGGAGTCAGTGACTTCTGCAGTGAGTCCCACATTACATAAAGTCTCATAGCTTTGTTTAGATGTCTAAAGCTCTTTAAAGACAGTAAGATTTTAAAAGTTTGAGAAATAATGACAGTAAATGATACAATGGGCCAGAAATAGGACAGTTGCTTAAATACAGAGAAAGAAAGACATGCAAATGGGGACAAGATGTACTGCTGTTGATCTCTCATGATAACAGCAGTATATTGCAGGTGTGCGGAGATGCACCCTTCAGGTACCAGTTCTATGGCGCCCTCTGGTGACCAAATATTAACCACAGAGAAACACCAGTTTCCTGGTACATAGGTGATCCAATGCTCTAAAACAGTTAGATTTGTTTTTCAACAAATACAGGAATACTCTTCAACAAGTGAGGAAATGCAACAATGATTAATTCATAATGCATCAAAATAGTTTTTAGTTGAGGGCATAGAGTGGTGGTCAGACACTAATGGTGATTTTGAGTTTGTTTCTTTATGAGCTGACTGATAAAACAACAGCCTTAAAAAATTTCAAGAACTGGGTGCAGGAGATTACATTTATTAAGTTTTCTGACATGATGTTTTTAGGAGGTTTTTTTTTGTCACTCTTTCAATCAAGAATAAGAGATATCAATCACCCAAACGTCAGATTGTTAAAGACACATTAATTAATGTGGAATTAAGTGATTTTATTTAGAAATTGTAAGCTCTGAAATTCATGGCATTTTTAAGCCCTTTTGAAATAGAGTATATTTCTCACCACACGAAACAAAATTTAGACCATCATAAAATCCTTGTTAATTTCATTCAGTTTGACACTTCCATATCTATTTAGGTAATATTTTCCAATCCCAATTACCAACAGTTTATTAAAAAAGAAATCCACAGAAGAAATAAAAATCTGAACATTACATTAATCTCATAAATGGTATAAAACACAACAATGTTGCAGATGTTAAAAAAGTAAAATTACATCTCTTTCTCACAAAATTTAGAGTGCAAATCAAAACCCTGAAACACCTCTTACTAACATGAAAAGTGACAAAACATTATTGGATTTTAAAGTGTGATTATTCTTTCATCTCATTTGACCAGAAATCCGGTCATCAGCAAACTGACAATCAGGGTAACAAATGAAGTCAGATGGCCTGAAGCACAATTTCTTTGGATTAGTCCACCTGTGTGAAAAGGAGATGTGGATAGATTTTGTTAAACACAATATTATCTTTGTCTTTACAAAGCAATGAAGGTGTGATAGAACTTTACCAGTGTTTGGTTGTGCCCTGAGTACCAGTGGTCCAATTGACAGAGCTCCAGAGTCATGGTAAGATACGTCCCTCTTGAATGGAGTGTGGTGACCCGGGTAGCAATGCTGGAAAAAAAAAAAAAGTAAAACAACAACGTTAGAGGCTTCTGCAGATGTTCGACTTAATCATGCATGACATAGTCACAAAAAGTTCACAAAGAAAACTTACAGCTCTGCAGTTGTTGCTTCTCAAAAGACACAAGTGGACACTGCAGTGCAAGTAAATCTGTGTGTGGTTGGTGAAGGTGAACATCCTGAAGGAGAAACGAGACACAGTGGAGACACCGTTCTGAATCACCTCTACGGTTCCATCTTCTGGATTTGGACACCTGTGAAGCAGAAGCAGATGCATCAGTTAGACTGACAGCAAGAAGACACTGACATAAATTATAAAGAACAACAAGATGGTGTCATTTACTGTGAAGCAATGAGATCCCAGCGGACAGGATAGTTTGCTTGGTTGACTGGCGTGGCCCAACAAGAGTCCAGAACTGTGGCAAATTGGTGCTGATCCACTCCTTCTGTTCGCACCTCCACGTAAAACATTTCATCAACCTCCAGTTCTATGTTTCTGTTAGTGCTGAAGGGAGTGAGGAAACTTTCATCCTCATAGGGAATCATCCTCACACTATAAGATCCAATGCCAACAGGAAGTTTCTTCCTCAAAATGCTGCAGAAGAAACATTTAATGTGACAACACTGTTAAATACATCTGATAGGCTGGCTAAGCTAGTCTAATTTGTTTAGAGCAGGGATGGGTAATCCTGGTCCTCGAGGGCCGGTCTGCTGCAACTCTTAGATGTCTCCTTAGGCCAACACACTTGAATCCAACAGTTGAATCATCTCCCAAGTGCAGTCAAGTTTTCCAGAGTCCTGCTAATGACCTCATTATTTGACTCAGGTGTGTTGAAGTAGAGATACATCTAAAAGTTGCAGGAGACCGGCCCTCGAGGCCTGTAGTTGCCCACCCCTGGTTTAGAGGATTCAATTATAGATAATGAATAATTGACTAAGATATAGAAGTAGAACTGGACATAATGGTCAAAGGAAGCAAACAGAGAAAATGGTATGATCACCTCTCCACAGGGTTGATGCCCACAGCCATTGACAGAGCCTGAGCCAGAGGGTAAATACAGGAGAAATCCAGATGAAGATTCCTTTCACGGCTGATCAAACCTCCATGAGGATCCACATTCCCTTGAATAGTGTTCTCATACATGAAGTGAGTTCCATTGCTCTAAACAGTGAAATGACAGAATGCTATCAATCAAGTTAAGTAACATATTGGAAGCTTTAAAGAAGATGTTCCAAGTCATGAACGTTACCCTAAGAGCTGTGCCACACAGATGGTCATCATTGTCAAAATGGAAGACGAGTCGTCCGTCCTGGAGAGTCCCATTGCAGGAGCTGTCTTGGAGATGGAGAGCATTGGAGTGGAAGCCCGCTTCAAATAGCTGGCAGCGAGACACTGACATGGTGCCAGAACTGCTGGAGCATTCGATGTTTGCGTCTGCTCACCAGAGGGAGAAACATACTTTGAACTTTTGTAATCAACTAAACCAACTGATGCAGTAAAACTAAGTTTATGCTTCAAACATGAACACCAACAGTAAAGCACCATCAAACAAATCATATTTAACTCTGGTGTTGCGCCTACCGTAGCTTTCATTGTTGGGTCGATGATGGTGCTCGTCACAGAAGCAGCCATATGCACCATTTTTCTTACCACACCACTCATACTCTGCACAGTCCAGCTCTTCACAAGGGTCTGTCTCAGCTGAGTCAAATACATCAGAAAAGGCCGAGAATGTTTCAAAGCAAACATTGCATAAAATCAATTAATAACGCATTGTCGTGATAATCTTTTGAGCCAAGCAAACATACCACAACGCAAAGAAGAGCGCCAGTCGGGGATGCTTAGGCCCAAATTGGTGCAGGTTTTCTCATAAGCAGAGACAGCAGAACATAGCATGCCATTGGCTGGTGTGTAGAGGCAGAGATCGTAAACACAGGAAGTGAAAAATGGTTGGGGGTTTGAATGCAGGTGACAAGAACTGAATGGGCCACTGGTGTTGGTGATGACTCTGCAGAGTTCTGTGTATTCTTCTATGAAGCGGCAGTCACTTAGTCCATCGTCACTACTTTCATCAGTGGATCCACATCTAGAAAAGTTTTTGGATATAGAGAATTTAGAGACAGATTTTTGTAGAAATGTTTGCAATTGGTGAGACTTTTAGGGTAACCTTAATCACCCTTCTTGGCTTGTCTCTGATCTCCAGCTGTTACCAAACTGGTTGTCGTTTTGTGCCAAAGTACCATTGGGCAAAACTTTGTCATCAGTGGGATCACCATTAAAGTTCCCACACATTCCACTGACTCTGTTCTGATAGTTGCGGCCCATCCTGACCAGTAAAGTACTAGAGCCATCAAACTGGACTACGACATCAACAGCATCAAACACTATGTAACTTCCCTGCCTCATCACCTGACCAAAAATTCCTGCAGTGGCGGGAAGAGGAACCTCAACTCCATTTACCTGTTATGATGAGAGTTCAGAGAGTAAGACTGAAGTTTTTAAAACAAAAACTTGTTTTTTTTATCCTGAATTTAGAATTAAGTTTACCTTGACTCTCTTGTTAGATCCAAGCCTGACATGAACACTCTCTGGATGATTTGAGAGGTATATATCAACTGATGACACAAAAGACACAAGGTTGTTTCCTCTGTGTTTGTTGGTGGCCACGACTTTGTATTGAGTTTCATTGTTATTATGGTTCAAGCTTTCAGTGATGACATAAGAGCATGATCCCTGAAAATGAGCTAGGGCTCCATCGAAGGTGATGTAGTGTGGGTCACCCCATACTGTACAGGTAGACATGGAGTCATAACAGCCCAGCTGGCCATTTCTGATGGTGCACTCTTGTGCAGGTGTGCATGATGAGGGACTGCAGATCAGGACATTTGGTGCACGACATTCACACTGTTGGGAGCAACCATCTGTCCAGAAGGACTCACCAGCCTGCAAGGTAAGAGAAAAGTTTAAATATCAGGCTTACTGACAACATTAAGAAGAAATTAAGCTTGAGGTAAGATGGCACAATTTGTCGTATTACTTGTATCATAAAAATCATTAGATAACATTAGTGCAGTCACTGCCTTGCGATGGACTGGTGACCTGTCCAGGGTGTATCTCACTTCTGGCCCGTTGACCACTGGAGACAGGCACCAGCAGCCCTGGTTACTCTACTAGGGATAAGTGTGTAAAGGGGATGGACGGACGGATGGACAGATGGATAGTGAAGTCATATTGCATAAATTAGAATATGTGTTGTAATAAGGCTCATTTGTCAGATTTAAAGTACCCTACACTGCCAAAAGTATTGGCTCACCCAAATCTGATCGATGAGTCTGTGTTTAGTGGTTGCCAGGAGAACAATACTTGTCTGACTACATTGTGCCAAGTGTAAAGTTTGGTGGAGGGAGAATTATGGTGTGGTTTAGTTTTTCAGGAGCTAGGCTCCACCCCTTAGTTCCAGTGAAAGGAACTCTGAAAGCTTCAGCATACCGAGACATTTTGGACAACTCAATGCTCCCAACTTTGTGGGAACAGTTTGGAGCTGACCCCTTCCTCTTCCAACATGACTGCGCACCAGAGCACAAAGCAACATCCGTAAAGACATGGATGCCAGGTCAAAAATCCCTATAAACACACTCCTAAACCTTATTGCTACTCTTAGGACTTGAAGTTGTTCTAACCTATGGATTAGGAATGGGATGTCACTTATGCTCATATGTGAGTCAAGTGAATACTTTTAGCAATATAGTGTAACCTTTAAGACACCATCTCATAACCCACCCGTGGTCTTAAAAGATGGGGTCATTTGTACCCCACAAGTTTTTTACTCTGTTCATTGTCTGGCATTGTCTAACACTGATCCCAGTCCATTGCAGGGTAACACAGAGACAAAGAGGACAAACAACCAACCATCCACACACTGACACCTAATGAGAATTTAGAGAGATGTTAATTTTGGATTAATGGCTGCTTCTGAAGCTGCTACCCCCGCGACCCAACCCCTGATAAGCGGAAGACGATGGATGGATGGATGGATGGATGGATGGATGGATGGATGGATGGATGGATGGATGGATGGATGGATGGATGGATGGGCTGCTTCAGAAACTTTCTGGAGAGTACAAATGCTGGACATGCCTATAATGTTTATACATGCACATTAGTTTGAACAATATTTCTTAATTTACCAAAATACAGTGAAAGAATGTGATGCTTTCAAATAAGTAAAAATTGTATCCAAGGATGAAATAGATTTGTGGAGTTCCACAGATCTCTTCTTGATATTTTGGCTGATTCTTTATTTTGATATGTCAAACCAGGAGTCATCATATTTAAGCTGTTGCCTTGAAATACAACAACTCAAATTACCTTCAATATGTCAACGCCTCAAAGAAGTGTTTTTAGAACCTCAACCTTCAGAGCTAACTTAATGAAGAATAAAGTGACATGAAATGACCTACGTTGAAATAGAAGCCATCATATTGGCAGCCACAGCTCTCCACAGGCACACAGCTTGTTCCACTCCTGGAAAAACCTTCATCACAGAAACATCCCTCAGAGCAAACATGGTCACAGGCAGCATCAATGCTGCTGGCACAGGTGTGGCCACAGTCTGTCCCACACAGCTCATAATGGCTGTTGGCTGGACACTCAATTCCTTTGTATAAGAGGGGAAAAAAAGATTAAAATAAGTTGAAACTCAATAAATGCCACATTTTGAGGGACTTTTGAGGAAAACACTTATTTGATTGATTACTTTAATTGCACACTGCTTTCCAGACTCACTGCAAGTGGTGTTTTGTCTCCAAGGGTAGACTCGGACATTAGCAGACTGACAGGCACTGACGTATGTCTCTAGAGCCCTACACAGAAGATCACTGCCTCGATTTCCCGACACGCAGACATCAAAGACGCAGTCACTGAAATATGGTGCAGGATCCACCTCCTCGTGGCAGAAGCTGAAGGGGCCGTCAGCTGCCTGGATCACCTCACACTGGGCCCTGGCGGATCGATCATCTTTGCATTGTGCGCATGAAGAGCCACAGCCGTCACTACAGGTGTAGTTCCCAGGAACCTTCCAAGCTGCCCCAAAAGCATCTGCAGTGTTGACCCACTCTCCACTTGGGGTGTGGAAGTCATCATTTGGATTTCCATTGAAGTTTCCACAAAGCCCACACATGTTTCCTCTGATCAAGATAAGAAAGACTGAATCTAATTTCATACAACTGAATAATGATGAGATAGACCCAATCATAGGCAGGAAAACACAAAATATTATAAAAGTAATGAAAATAAATAGGACAAAACATGTTTGAATTGGTATTTTCAGTAGCGAACTAGCCAGCTATGTTGGTAAAATGTTCTTAAACATGTTAGGTTGCTGGCTAAAGCTCTGGAATATCATTACCAAGCTAGTTACCAACATTCGAATCTAAGTTTGTGAGCTTCTGACAATAGCCACGTAAAGGTTTTTCAAATAATATAAAATTTGAACAGATGTACTTTCCCCTAATTGGGACATTTTTAAGCAGTGGCAGGGTGGCATACAGAAAACAAACTGACATTCTCTGCAAAACTAAAGTACAAAATATAATGTACATTTTACAATAAAACTGTTATCTAAGAATGTACATACATCCAATGATAATATACCCCTTAGGCAGTCCTAAATGTGCATAAAACTGAGCAAAATAAAATTGAACATAATATGAGACTTAAGTTCTGTGAAAGAGTAGATAGGCTACCTGTAGTCTGGAGATACAGAAATGGACACTGTGCTACTTCCATCATACATGACGCTCAGTCCAAAGTCTGCTTTGACAAATGTTTGAGATCCACTTCCAAAAATAGACAGACTTCCATTGAAGACAATTGGAAGGTTTCTTGTGATTCCATTCACCTGTGAAAAAGAAAGTGTTTCATGGAGGTCCATGAAATGCATCTTCTATGTATACCTGATGCAGATATTCAAGAATTGAACAGTTTATGGGGTTGTGCCAAGAAGAAATGTTTTGGCTTTTAAGACATTTAAAAGCCAAAACTACTATCCAATCTACTTCATAAAGTTTAATCATCAGCATCAGCACTCTGTTGCTGGAAATGTTGACTTACCTCCACGATACCCCTCCTGCCTCTTGACATACGCACTTCATAGCCAAAGACATCAACAAATACTTCAGCCGTGATAGAAACTGGCAATCCAAACCACGGTTCATTCTTTGCTTTCACAGAAAACTGATGAGGGTTCAGAGTGTCATTGCAAACTGTTGCCAGAACATAGCGACAGGTTCCCTGGAAGTCGTAGGCCTTGCCATCAAAGGTCAGGTAGTGAGGATCTCCAGAGGCAGAGCAGGTGCCACGAGGGTTGGGATGGCAGCCAAACTCACCCCCAACAACATGGCAGGACTCCTGAGGTCCACATGAATTTGGGGAACATTGGACTACACTAGTTACACCATTACAGGTGCAAAAGCTCTGACATTCTTCTCCATCCCAGAACTGTTCACCAGCTTGCCGATAGCGTCCATCATGAAAGCATCCACAGGATGTTGGAGGCACACACTGGTTACCATTGAGGACAAACCCGTCATTACACTGGCACCCCTCCTGGCACTGAGTGTCACAGGTGAAGGGGAAGGAGAGGCTGGGGCAGGAAGACGGACATGAACTTCCACAGAGTTCATAATGACTGTTTGATGGACAGGTTAGTTCTGTAGGGGAGGAAATGAAAGAAGGGCAATAAAAAGTAATTATGGATGTGCTCATTTCAAAGGCATTTCTATCAAATGTTGTTCTAGAACTTACCACAGCCAGTTGCATTCCTCCACTGTCCCAAGGATACACCGTTATGTTGACACATCAATGCATAATCTCTTAAGACCTCACATAGTGTTGATGCTGGATCTCTGGAGCTCTGGAGGATTTCTACACATGCATCTACCTGCTGCCATGGGTTCACTGCAGCCCAGCATGATCTAAATGGTCCAGTGAGTGAAGTAAGAACTCCACAGTACTCACTGGAATTAAAATTAGTTGTAGAGTTATGAGGTCTGCTTTCTACACAGTGATCTGCCAGGGAGCCATCTCGCCAACTGTCCCCAAACACCTGGGAGTCACTGACTAGAGTACCGTTGGGTGTACGGAAATCATCGTGCTGGTCAGCATTGTAGTTTCCACAAAGTCCACTTAGTAAACCACTGTACACACCTGGTGCAGTGACACGGACAAAGTGAGGCCAGACAGTCTGCAGAGTTACACCAAAGTCTGTGCGAAGGATGACACTGTGAGTGCTGCTTTGGAAGATGCGGATTCTGTTGGACCCAGAGCTGAATGGCAGTCTGATCAGCTGGCCATCAACCTTCAACACATTAAAACAAAAAACTTTTAGAAGTTTCCCTGCAGATTTTCAAAACACTTGAAATATGTGAAGAAATCCTCAAAAACATTCAAGTCATATACTTAAAAAAATATTTCAATGTCATAATTGTTTGTGGAAATAGTGTGAATAGTATGTTCACCACAACAGTTGAAGATCATTGATTCAATTGAGCTAATAAAATGTTACAAATGTTTTTCTCCTTTACTTATTTAAGATAAGTCCACTCAGGATAATCTTTCAAACTGCCCAAACCAATATGTAACTTGAGGCGCACTAAGTTTAATTTTTAGTTACAATTAGCACCTAAGATCTTATTCATTCTCTTAATCAGCATATCTTTTTGCACAGGCTATGAACCATTAACACTGACTATTATAGTTTTAGTTAAATGAATTTTCCAAAGGTTGCTAGCAAAGTGAGTTTGGCTGCACTAAAATACAAATTATCTAACTCCTGCACTAAAGGGTTGGAAGTTATTAATAATAAACCCGGGCTCTGGTAATTATGCATTACATGCAGACGATAATCTAAAACATATACTGTATTCGAAATTTGTTTAGTGTGTGAACATTGGATGTCTTACTTCATTAACATAAGAAAACAGATGCTGCTCTTCATTTCATGATGTTTTATATGTAGAAATGTATTTGTCACTCACCTTAACTGTGCTACTACTTGCCATCTCAATAGCAACTTGTCTTCCCTCTGCCTCAAACTTTAGCACATTGGAGAAACCCTGCGGCCCCTGTGGAACTTTTTCCACAGTGACCATGAAGTGTGAGTGATCAGAGAACCCCATAACTTTGGCAAGGGTCAGGCGACATGCTCCAGGGTACTGGTACATCACTCCATCAAATGTTTGATATGATCCTGGTCCTCTTATCCAACATGTTGCAAAGCTGTTTGGTCTGCACCCTCTTACTCCATCCTCCACCCTGCAGGACTCATGTTGGCCACAGCTGTGAGAGCTGCAAGTCATGGAGCCATAGCTACATGTACAGCGCCTCCTACAGTCTGCATCCAGTATGACAGTTTCTCCTGAGTGGTAGTAGTGACCCTCAAAGCTGCAGCCACAGTCAGCATGAGGGACACAGACCCCTCCACTCAGGAGGTAGCCTGAATTACAGACACAGCTCTCTTGATTAGGGAGGGGGCAGTTGTTGGTGGAATTGGGGTTGACACATGTAGATGGACATCCTGTACCTTGGGCCTCAAAGTGGCTATTGGCTGGGCAGGGGATTTCTAAACACAAGAAACATTTATTCTCAAACTTTGAATATTTAACAGCACTTACTTTTTAAAATTGTGACTGGCAGACATACCACAGAAACCAGAACTCCGCCAGCTTTGTGGCTGAATCCCATTTTGTTGACACTGACTTGAGTAGACATTTAGGGCTTGGCACAGAATGGGTTGATACCCTCCACTGACACAGAGATCATACACACAGCTATCCACAAAAGATCTTGGAGGGAGTTGTTGATGGCATGCAGCAAACGGTCCTGTGCTGTTCTCAAGAATACCACAGTGGGCAGAGTTTCTGTACAGTGCTGTCTGAGCTGCTGTGCAGTCGGCACAGGCCAGACCTGAACACTGAACTTCACAGCCAGGCTCATCATCACCAGATGCTTTCCAGCTGTTGGCAAAAACCACATCAGAGCTCACCACTTCACCCTGACGGGTTCGAAAGTCATCTCCAGGGTGATTGTTGAAGTTTCCACAGAGTCCACATGTGCTATTTTGGTATGTGTAGGGCAAACTGATCCGGACATATAAATATCTGTCGTAAGACACCATCAGGCCAAAGTCAGTGCTGACGGTCACAGAGAAACCTGACTGATAAACCTGGATAGAACCGTTTCTGAGGAAAAACGGAGTTGTTACAAAGCTCCCATTGACCTGTAAGGATGGCAACAAAAAATAGTTACAAAGATAAACACAACAAAAAAATGCAGGATCTAGGCTACCAGGAGTAAGAAAATCCTGTTACCTTGGCCTGACTCTGATGTCCTTTAACAAGCTCAATAGTTTCATCATGAACAAAGACTTTTACCAGTTGTGTCCATGAAACATGAGTGCTGCCCTGATGCCCATTCTTCCCCTCAACTCTATAATAGGGTAGTCCGTTCTGACACTGCTCTGACAGAACGTAAGTGCATGTGCCTTGAAAGTGAAACACTGAATTGTCAAAGGTGTAGTAATGTGGATCTCCACTGACGGTGCAGGTTCGTCTTTGCACTGTCTGGCAGGAGTACTGAAAGGCAGCTGGCCGACAGATTTGGGAGAAGGAGCAGGGATTGTTGGAGCATTGCAGCCCTGCTCTGGTGCAGGTGCACTTCTGTGCACAGGTGCTGTCACTCCAGAAAGAGTCACCAAGTTGAACGGGCTGACCTTTAAGCAAAAGAAAGTGCAGGCGTCATTTTAAGGCTGCTGTAATGATAAATTAGTTTGGGATGGTGTTTCTAACATCACATTTAGAATGATCTAAAAAAAGAAGGGGTTAAAGACAAAGAATTAAACTACTAATTTGGGGTCAGGAGTAGTCCTTGGGAGGGGATGAGTTGAACTCAGCTTAGGTGTCTAATGTCCTTTGTGTTCTGGACATTTTCTGAATGATAGGGGCAGGAGTAGCTTTCTTTTGGGATAGGCTGGGGGGACAGCCTTGCGTAGGGGACAAGCATTGTTTGAGCGATTCTTGTTCAAATACTGATTCTCCGTGTAGTTTCTGGTATCTAGTGGTTCTGGTTTTGTTTTGAAGCAGTGTCAGGGGGTCTGTGTGGTTTGGATGGGCTGGCCTGGGTTATTTTGGGATGTGATGGACTTGACTTCATGGTGGATTTTGGTTTTTACTGTGTGGACTTTTTGCTCTTTATGGGTGTGGGCTTTCTGAAAGGGCTGTTTCAGACTGATGTGGGGATGTCAGGCATGTGCTCTTGGATATGGATGTTGTGGAGGGTTTTTTTTCACAGGGGTGTGTTTTTGTGGGGTGTTTTGATTTTTCAGGGTTGGTGAAATGCATTCACAGTGTGGGAAGTGTGTGCAGCTCTTGTTTTGAGACATGCTTTGCGCTCCTATGTGTGGTGCTGGTGTGTGGTGACTTGTTTTTTTTGTTTTTTTTTGTTGTCCCTGGTCGGTGTTGTGTGTCTGCGGTTGATGGTTCTGGCTGTGTCCCTGAGGACATATAGAGGAATGGTGGTGTTGCTGTCTCTGTGGTTGCCTTGATTTTGTCATTGTTGCTTAGCTGGCCTGGATGTTGGTGGTTCCTGGTCTGAGAGGAGGTGCTGCCTCTTTCACAGTGTGTGCTGTGGCTTTTCTGTGGCACAGTGTGATTTGTTGCATTGGGGTCCTTCCTTTAAGTGGTGTGGTGGGCATGGAGTTGCATGGTGAGGTCTGTGTGAAGGTCTGTGTGACCGACTGGATGGTGCCGACGGCCTCGGTGTGTTTGCCTATGGGGTGGTGCATGTGCTTGCTCTGGCTGGCTGTTTGCATTACGGTTGGTCCTCCTTTTTTGGTCTGATTTATTGGTCAACTCAGTGTTGGCATAGGGTGTGTTTCATTGTCTTGATTGCTTGATTCTGGCTATGGTGGGCTGGGGATAGTGGCTGAGGGTTGGTGCCAGTTGCCTTCTACATTGTAGCTGCTGGGGGTGGGGAGAAAGAGGAAGGAGGTGTGGTTGTCACTGCGGTAGAGCTCCTGGGGCTATTTCCTCCAGGGCCAGTAGATATCTGTGGCTATTGAACATTTTTATGGAGAAACCTTGTATACACCAGCACGATCACAACCACACACATACAGGTGTGTGGAAACAGGTGTTTCGATTCAGGTGTGTTTACAGATTTGTGCTGTAGTTGCCTCTAAATATGTCTGCAATTAGCTTCTGCTTTTTTGTGATCTTACAATTGTCATTATGTATGCAAGTGCTGTTTGTTGGTATGGTTTCTTGACTTTGCTTTTTTCCCTCTTTCTGCAAGTGCAGAAACAGACTTCTAGGGTGTTGACATGTATTCTCTCAATGCTTCTTTCTCTCTTATATCCATCTATTTCTTTCTATTTAAAACATTTCCCTACTTTCTAACCTTCTTTTCATCTCTCTTTTCCATGTCCATTACATTTTAAATGAACCCAAAGAAATTTCTCATGTAAATATCAAGTGGAGTATCATAGCGGAAGGCGTAGTGCTCCACTTGTGAAAAAAAATCAACCGGGTCTCACCTTGGCACTCAGACTACATATATATATACTCACCGCCCACTTTATCAGGTACACCTTGCTAGTACCAGGTTGGACCCCCTTTTGTCTTCAGAAATGCCTTACTAATTTGTGGCATAGATTCATCAAGGTACTGGAAACATTCTTCAGAGCGTCTGGTCCATATTGACATGATAGCATCAATCCGTTGCTGCAGATTTGTAGACTGCGCATCCATGATTCAAATCTCCTGTTCCACCACATCCCAAAGGTTTTCTATTGGATTGAGATCTGGTGATTGTGGAGGCCATTTTGAGGTGATTCGCGTTTTGTGACATGGTGCATTATCCTCTTCTGCATACCTCGGTTGTAATGAGTCGTTATTTGAGTTACTGTTGCTGTTCTATCAGCTCCAACCAGTCTCACTATTCTCTGACCGTTGGCATCAACAAAGCATATGTGCCCACAGGACTGCTGCTCACTGGATATTTTCTCTTTTTCGGACCATTCTCTGTAAACCCTAGAGATGGTTGTGTGTGAAAATCCCAGTAGCTCAGCAGTTTATGAAATACTCAGAACAACCCGTATGGCACCAAACACCTTTCTTCCCCATTCTGATGCTTGGTTTGAACTGCAGCAGGTCGTCTTAGCCATGTCTACATGCCTAAAGGCATTGAGTTGTGTTAATGAACAATGTATATATATATATATATATATATAAAACTGAAGGGTTTTAATAGCCCTGCTGTTCTACCATATAACACAGATTGGAGTTGTAACTTATTTCCCTGATACATGTGCTCATTGTTATAAAAAGGTACGCTATGTGACTGTTCTTACCACTGAAATTGCAACCTATTGAACCATAATCAACACGGAAGGCCCAGCGACCGGGTATGTTGACGTTGCTGTTGAGTCTAAAAGCTGAGTTAGGTCCGGTTGCGCTACTAGAGAATGATCCAGGGATGGTGAAGTGGTGAGGGGAATTGATCGTATCGTATCCAGCCTGGAAATTAAATGTGCATCGATGAATAAAATTGTTTATATTTCAGGGAAACATACATTTGCTGGACCAAGACAAGACAAATAAAGCATGTTATATTATAGTTTAGTATACAAATATCTAACCTGTACAGATCTTGATGTGGAGGCTATTGACCCATAATTCATCAACACAAATGAATATTGGCCATTGGTAGTCAAGACTGCCTGAAAGGTTGTTCGCTGGGAAAAATAAGTATTTATTGGGGATTAATTTTCAGATTATACAAAAGTTGTTTTATTTGTAGATCAAATAGGATTCAGCAGTTAAATACAGATCACTTACTGTTCCACTCGTTGGGTAATAGGCAACTTCATGCCATGTTGCTATGAAGATCCAGCTGGCCTGAAAGTTAAGAGCTGGGAAGTATCTGTTGATGTCCTGTGTAACTTGTTGGAGAAGAGAGCTGTTGGTGTACTGAACATAGTAGATTCTACCATTGCCTCTGTTGTCTAAATCAGTCCAGAACGGAGCAATGACGTCTATGCTTCCGTACATTGGAAAATGTTGAGAAGAAAAACTTGACCATGGTGCATTAAAGGTCAGATGCCCGTTGTCATTCACCTGAAAAAATTATAAATTAGGTGTAACTATTACACTATTTTGTAAACATTTACAAACGTGAGGCAACATACATAAATCTGAGAGTAAAACTGGCCAAAATAGTTAAAGGTTTGTTGGAGTGGAATTCTAGGTGAGCTTCCATCATCTGTTCCAGAGATTATTGTTCCACCAATTGGGTAGAGGGGTCCTAGAAAATACAAGAGGAATCACCTGATTAAATTAAACTAGATTCTTTTTCTGGACAACATAATTTTATAACATATAGTTTCCTATCATTCTCCTTCACAATGATAGGAAGAGCCGACATCGAAAGATCAAAAAACGACGTCGCTATGAACGCGACGTTCATAATGACCTTCATAGCGAAACATTCACTGAAAATGTGTTTTGTACACGTAAACTACGTCTCTGGGATAGCAACAAGAATATCTGTTAGGAATGTAACATTTTGACAAAGAAAATGTTACATTCCTAACAGATATGTAGGTATATACATATATAATGTATATATAATGTATATAACAAGGCGAGAGGTTATATTATTACTTTGTTTCACTCTGACTACAAACACCCACAGATATCATTGAATATCAAATTAAGATTTGATGTTCAATGTATAAAAAAGACCTGTTTGATTATTATTTATACAAGTTTTCTATCAGTTTTCTTTCTTATGTATTTAGTAGATTTTATACATTGATTTTCTTTCTACTTTTTCTCCTTTATGGGTTGGTATGACATTAAGCAGACATTTTTTCCTTTCTTTACTTGTTGCTTTTTTGTGGACGTTATAAAACCAATTGGTCTGGCTGAGAAAAATGCACAGACACGCCAGGATTGCTGCCCAGAAGGCTATATTTATTGTTGTTGTTACTATAATACATTATTGGTCTGATCTACAAAGTAAATTGCATGAAGAAAAAAATTGTATGCGCAGTAAGTGTGTGTTTTGCACCCACTTCACAATGACTGACTGTTCACCACTGATTACAGGAGCATCAGTGGTGCAGACCGCCTTATTTAAAAGATAATAATACAATTAATTTAATTACTATGCAATGTTGTACAATACAACAGTGAATACCTTTAACAATTAATCAAAATAAAGCTCTCTAAACCACTGTATTTAACGCCACACCGTTCGGCTCCATTGGCTCAATGTTATCTCCAATCTTAATGTGACCATTTCAAAATACAAAATAGTATTTACATGACCCAAACATTGCAAAGGAAGGTGTGCCCATAATAATCTTTTATCTGACAAGTATGCTTCATACGAGCCAGTAAAGGAACCTTACTGGAACTTTACATTATTATTGTCAGGAGGCATTCGTCAGACATTTTTTACCTGCACAATTTGTGGAAAATGCAGTTGATATAATCTGCATCACATTTTCAGGGCAAAATAGACACACTCTTGCAGGGCATCAAGACATAACAGTGGTCTGCCGTAAAGTGATGGTCCGCTGGAATTATTCAACAATCTCGCAGCTGAAAAGTCAGCATTGCTAGATGATATTTCTAATTTATTTTGTATTGTTCAGATGTTCCAAATAGTTGACAAGCAATGACACACAATGTATGATATAAAGTGTATTTTTAAAAGGATTATCCAAAGTATGATTTTAATAATATACTTAATTAGAATTTTAAGTATATTTTAGAAAAAAAAGTGTACCAAAATACATTTTTAAAACGAGTATTAATATATCCACTTTATATCGTACTAAAAATGTATTTCATAAAAATATAGCATATTTAAAATCTACCTAAATATATTACGTTTTCACAGGGGAACACAAAAAACTTTATGTATTGTAATTCTCAATTTTGCCAACAAAAGCTCCAACACAAGAAATATCACCTCTGTCTTGCTTATGTCAGAGAGATTGACAGACAGACACACTGACACATCACTGATGTGTAACACAGAATGAAACCTCCCTTATGAAATAAAGGGGTTATTATGTGTGGGCATTATGTATTCTGCCACAAGAGGGAGCTCTTATGCAGCATTATCTGAAGCTGCTCCAACCAGTTGCAGGACACCTGTTAGTCTGCAGCATCACTTTGTTTCCCAGTTGCAGCTCTGCAATGACTACTGCAGATATCTTAGGAACCGTAAGTCCCACATTTATGCGAGATGTTCTGTTTATCAGAGATGCTCTGATAGAGAGCACAAAGCCAAGCAAAAAATCCCAACTTTGACAGGTGTCTGCAACGCTTTCGAGCGAGAGTGTGAGAAATGCACACACCACAAATTATTGTGCGCTCAGATCAGCCTTTTTCTATTTATCTCTGCTATCTGAAGCACTGGAGTCATAACTTAGTGGCACAAATAATGCCATAAAGAGGGAAAGAAGCAGGAAGAAGCTGCAGAATTACAGCTGGAGAAAAAAAATGCAGCCAAGCATCATTTTACACGAACTACCGAAGCAACACTGCAGCGCCTTGAACAAAAGAAAATCATAAAATGATAAATACAGTAGCAGTAAAGACATAAAATTGATCCCAGGTTCAGTCTGCTTCAGGATTTTTGGTTTCACAGTTTCTCTCTGTTTCTTTGGTGCATTTCTCACATCCCTGTTAATATTCGTTCATTTCTAATTTGCTCACAGCATTGTGCAAAAGCAAAGCACAAAATTATTTAGAACAAATATAAGAAATTGTTCAACCTGGTAAATGTTTTCTGGTAAGAATCCCAAAGAATTGCATAAAATTGACAGATACTGAGAATGGCACGAGCAATGAACGAAAAAGGCATTGTTTTCATATTCAGTTGTATTATTTAATTTTGATTGACATGACAGAAGTAAATTGTAATTATATTAAACAGCAGGCTAAAAATTTAAGCATTTTTTCTGTATTTTTAAAAACCAACTAATAATATGCTCAACTTTGACTCACCTGAATCTTGAAGACTTACTCCACCTATGAAAATGATCACATTTGGTCAATTGATTGTTAATATCAACCAAATACATCACTATGCAAAGATTTTTCTACAGATAAGCAAAACGAAGGATGTGATGTAAAATACTCACTTAAGCTCAAAAGCAACACAAGCAAAATGAGTTGACCTGCCATTCTCTAAACCTCCAAACTCAAGCCTACTGATCAAATTACTAAATACATTAAATACGTGTCAGTACAGACTGATAGATTTCAGTTTCAAATTAATAGGTATACCTTCTGAACGTCTCGTGTTTATGAGATAAGACAGAAATGTTGTAGCTGGGATTTATTCAGCAACATTTGGCACAGCTCCAAAAAGGGACTGGATTGTCAAGTTTATTTCCTCATAGTGGTTAATTATGACATTGAGCCATAACAATGCTCAAGGCTTTGAAACCAACTTTCATATTCCATGAAAAGACTTAAAAGTGGTCTTGGTTCAACAAATAAAACAAACAAATATGCAAATAAAGCAAACAATGCAAAACTGTATATTTATGTCAAAGGTGTTCCAGTATCATCATGTCAAATGAAGCAAAATACATGACAATACAAACTGTTTGGTCTCATGTTTGTCAAACTACATTCAAAGATTTGCTGCGGTACGGTACTGCCTGCGGTACGGTACTGCCTGCGGTACGGTACTGCCTGCGGTACGGTACTGCCTGCGGTACGGTACTGCCTGCGGTAC
>CAEFZX010021112.1:0-43771 GCA_903066825.1 Alfaro cultratus | reverse complement strand
TCTCTATATATATAGATAGATATATATATATATATATATATATATATATATGTGTGTGTCCTGTAAGCGACTGGCCCGCACAACAGGAAATAAAGGTTAAGAGAGGAGGAAGAACTCTGGTCTGCATCTTTTCCTCCGACCATTTCTTTTTTCCCCCTGCTCACTGAGGGTGGCGTCTCAGTGTTTGGCACATATCCAAGCTGAAGGAGTGTTAAACCTCTCTGGCTGTGGGGAGAAAGAAATGACAGGACTCCTTCAAGCTCCCCTCTGTTCTTCTAATGGACTCCTCCGTCAACATGGCAAGGTTAGAAACATCATAAGTTCATATTCGCCACATGAGACTTTCTTCTTGCCTTTCCCCCATTTAGTGGTGTTGCCTTTTAGATTCCACAGCGGCTCCGTTCCTTTCGCCCAAAGAATCGGAGTCCTATCAGTGAAATCAAAGGCGATTACACAGCTCACCAGTCATTTAGGATCTCTGTGGCTGTGGTAAGTATGTAACGCAGGCCGCAGCCCCATAGTCTCTGTTTATTCAGTGAAAGTGCTCTGTAATTTATTTAAAATAATCTATTTTAACAAATAAAGAGGTCATTGAGAGAGCGCATTGCTGCAGGCGCACATTTAAATACCTCTTTAAGAGTCTGACCAGTTGACAGGCTGCTGAGCTGGCTGGACCCTGAGGAAGCAGAGGCAGGACGTCTGCTCTGAATAAAGCGGCTCGCCAAAATCCAAAAGAACTGCATTGTGTTTTATGCAAAGGGCTTATTCCCTCTGCTGATGTGTGAGCAGTATGTGCACGACAACACTGGCTTTTCCTACCTCTGATTGAGATGTTTGATTCTGATCCAGTGGACTTGTTTGAAGAGGGGTGGGCTCAGGCCCTCCTGTATGCTTTGAGAGGAGTAAATATGACGGATGGGATTACAAGGAAGCCCTCTCAGAGATTTTTGAAGAGCCTGAAATAGAGCTGGTTTTTCCTGCATACCAGCACATCTGCCCACTTGCTCTCTGTGGTGGCTTCAGCAGCTCAGGTGCACTGTATCTACATTATGGCTGCCTGTCTGATGGGATCTGACTGCACCACAGCACTGAACGCATCAAAGGGGGTCAAAGAGGGGAGGCCAGTCCAACTGTAAGAGGCCCAGTTATATAAATGGAGCCAAAGTACTTTGCTTTATTTGGACTTGTTTGGCCTTATTTGTTTGTACACCACACAGCTTCATACTTGGCGAGATGCAGAGCAGAGCTTTTCCGCCCTCCTTAAACAGTATGCAACTTATTAGTTCATAAAACAGCTTAATTCATTCATAAATCTGTACATATTGTGTTTCTTTGTTATTTAATAAGCCACAGATTCTTTTTAGATTGAGTTATTGTTGTTTTTAAAAAGGCTTTGACATTTTAGGTTTTTAAAATGTTGGCTGATTTCACATTCAGAAGCAGTGTGACGTTCAAATAAGTAACAATTGAAAAAATAAAATAAAAAAAACTATGACATTTCATCTAATGCAAAAACATCAGTAAACCATGACAGAAATGTCATGCAGTAAGTACTTGGTGTATTCTGGCTTCTTCTGTTCTGGCCAAAGAAAACTGGATTTAGTGAAGCTGTCGTTTCCTTGGCTCGCCCGATGGCAGTTTTGCAACGTTTTGCAATTCATTCCCTTCCCAATGCAGGAGTCACAGAGCCTTGTGAAAAAAATATTCACACCTCCAAAACCTTTTTGCATCTTGTGACATTACAAAAACAACTATAAACAGTGTTCCCTTCCATTTAATAAAAAAATGGATGATAACTTTTAGATGGTTTTAAAATTATAGAACAATAAAAATTTGAAAGTGATTTTCAGATTTTTTTTGCTGCATTGATAAAATGTTATGCAACTGTCATCAGAAGCCAAGTAATTATTAAACAGATTCCACCTGTGTGGCATTTGAGCTCTACAGGAATAAAGGCTATAGATAAAGACATCAGAAGACATAAAAAACAGCATGCAAAGTCAGGGGTAAAGTAAAGGTTTATGTTAAAGCAGGGTTATGTCAAACTACCATCTTTTCTGCTTCGAACATCTTACAAATCAATGTTCACAGATGCAACTCTACCAGGACACAGCCAGCTACTTAAATGGGTGAGCAATATTCTATGTGACTCTGGAGGAGCTGCAGAAATCCACTCCTCAGTTAGACTTATCATGTCAACCCATGAAAAATCCTGTTTGCATTTTGTCACAAGCTGTTTAGCGGACTCAGTCAACATGTGGAAGAAAGTGCTCTGGTCAGATTACATCAACCTTAAACTTCTTACAAATTATTACATATGGCAGAAAACTATGATTCCACATCACCCAAAATGCATCATCATTGTAAAACATGGTGGAGGCAGAGTCAGGCTGCAGGAATGCTTTTCTTTAGTAGAAACATTAAACCTGCAATGTTAATGGAAAAATTTATCGTGCCAATAATAAACAACCTTTCAAAAGACCTGAGACCTAAGCAGATGCATCTTCATGGAGAACATCAATCCTAAACATGCAGCCTGACCTGTGATGAAATGGTCTAGATTGAAGTTTAGACCTGAATCCAACTGAGACGTTCTGTCAAGACATGTAAACTGATACTGACAGATATTTATCGAAGAAGAATGTACAAAGTTTTCAGTCTGCAGTTAGTTAAAGCTGATGGTGATATCCTAAAACACTTGAAGCCAGGATTGAACTGGCAAGTATTGTATAATAATACAATTGTATTGTTGCAGCTGCCAGTTATTATCAACTACCACTAGTGAAACACTGCATTACTGAAATGGAAGATTTATTATTGGTAAGTAACGAGAGAAATAACACTTGTGAAATTTTCATACTTTAAGTAGCCACTTTGATGAAGAGCTCTTTCTTTTACGTGGATATATGGTTTTCCTAAGAGCATAACTATAATTTTATATAAACAGCATATTCCATAAAACAGTGAAAATTTATCTGTACCAGAGTTTCTCTGACATTCACTGTGTTTAATTGTGACACTGTGGTCTTCTCTCCCAAGTTGAAGAGTGTTGAAAGAACATAATTTTTTTAACATGCTTACTCTCCTCCATGTGGGTTGCTGTGCTTTATTTTCATTTATGACACAACGCAAAGTGCAAATATTTCCTGTGGTACATCGTGTACCTTCTAATATCGTATAAATAATTATAGTGGGCCGCAATAGCCAAAAAATGCTGGGTTCTCAGTCCAGCCTTGGTTAGCTGCAAAGCTAACCAAAGCTTTGCAATTGAAGTGAAAGGTGGTTCTCAAAATTCAAAATGCACTAAGAACTATTCAGCATTTCTCTCCCTCTTCACAACTTTGGACTTCTTTCTGTTAATCTGTCACACAAAATCACAATAAATATATTGAAGTTTCTGGTTCTTGCACAACGTGTAAAACTTTACTGGTGTGCATGCCTTTTCAAGGTACTGTACATTGATAAACATTGACGTATTAAACTTTGCCTCTTATGCAAATATGTTTTCTGTCATTTTTCTTCTAGAACCTGTGTATTCGTCCTCCTCTGATCACATCAAATAGGGTCTTCTGAACTGTGAATGAGACCATCTGTATAACCTGACATTGTGGTTTGGGTCACTGATTTAGGGTTAGGCTGATGGATTACTTTACTAATGATTTTGGCCCAAGAGTGAGCTTGTTTTAAAAAAGGCAGAAGTCGGGGTGAGTCAGTTTGAGTTTCATACGATGTTATGGATTGGAGGAGTCATGCGTAGAGCTCCTCTTTGACGGCCAAAGTAGCTGGTTGATTATTTAATGTTCTTCTTTCACAAACCGGGTTTAATCTGCAGAGCAAAGAAACAAGAAATTTGATCGTCACGGATAATTTTAAAGCGCTGAAGCAGGTTGGACTTTTCCCTCACAAGGAAAACCTGCGAGCTGAATGGTAGGCACTTTCACCGTAACATAATATACTAATTCACATTTGAGATGTTTGCGTGTACTGTACCTTCAACGGAAGATGTCCTCTGTGATTGAGGCCACCCAGACAGCGGTGCTGTGAGGGAGCGCGCCCCTTACCTCCCATTGGGGGCAACAAGGTCCTGTGTCCACATTTCTGGCAGGGCTGTCACTCACAGTAGGGGAGAAAGGGCTCTGTCTTGGGGTCAGCACTTATGTTCTCCAGCTAAAAAAGCAAGGCTGGCTCTCAGAGGACAGGCGGTTGTTCAACACAGCAGGCTTTGTGTTGCATCCATACAGGCAGAGCTGGAAAAACTTAAAGATGAGCAAAGAGGATGATTAAGATAATCAAGAATATTTTTTGACATGTCCTTGCAGGGAGACGTAGAAGTGGAAGGGAACAATGTTAGCAATGGAGCATAGTAAGAGGGAAAGAGTTTTCCTGGCATATGATCTTGTTTCATCTTGTATGTTCTTTTCATAAAAAAAGAAACATAAAGAAAATTATTTTAAAAATCTGAACGTGGTCACTTTGTATTTCTATTATCATGCAAAAACATCATGAAGTGACACATGTTTACAACCAGAGGTACTGAAAAGCTTTATAAACCCTGACAAAACAATCACCTTTCCACAGTAGGAATAAAACAAATGTATGATGCAGATTCTTACACGTGATATTAGTGCTACAAAATGAAATAACCAACAAAACCATATGTAATAATAACAAATATTTCTCAGATATTCAAGTAAAAAGGAATATTTCAACCACAAAAGAGTACTGAACATTGTTGTTGGTATTTGAACTTTCTAACTTAACAGGGCAGAAGAAGATTTTGTTTTCATGATATGCAGGAAGCTATTGCACAATAAAGTAACTTTTAACTGGATGTCTGCTATCTTCAGTATGTCTGTTTTTCACTTGTTTTATTTTTTTTTCGTGTTCTTGGACTTAATTATTGCATCATAGTATTTGCAAATATTCAACAGGACTGCCAAAATAATACATCTTTTATCTGTTAAGCAATTCTCAACAACAGATGAACTACAAAAGGACCTCTAGCAAACCTGCCCTGTATTTGTGCCCTGAACTTCAAGAAGTATGTTTCAAAAAGATAATTGCTTACAGTATTCTATTTTTTTTTTGTCTGCAAAAACTCAAGAAGCCTGCAGAATCCCAACTGTGTTTGATGAAGTGTAGTTTTCCAATTTGTTATTATATGCATATCTAACATCATATTACTATGTTGTGCTGCTGGCATCACTGTTAGTAAATTAACTTACAGCTGCATTTTTTTGCATATTTTAACATGTTAACTAGGATAATGTTGATCATAATACTAAATTCTCATATTGTTTCATGTTTAATCCACAGATTATTAAACAGATTATTCTCACTTCTGATGGTATACATCTCTTTTTTTCCTTCCTTTCTTTAGTGCCTTGAGATATTTGTTCTGAATTGGTAATATACAAATAAACTGAATGCAATTAAATTCAACCAGTAGCACGTTCAAAAAACACCTGGAATAACTTGGAGACAAGTACACTTATCTGTTTTTATTAATAATAGTAGGCTGCCTGGTCACTGAAATTGAAAACATAAAATCTCAGTAGATTTTTCACTTAGTCCTAACATACTTTCAACTTGGTTGCAACATCCCTTCCACATTTATCTTCCAGCTTCTGTTATCACTTTCCAAGATAGCAGATCTTTTCTTTCACATACTTCTCTTTCATTTTCAGTCCTTTGAGTTGAATACAGTGAAGAAAAAATGTTGTTCATTTAGTTGTCTGCAAAAACCACTTGGTTTAGGTTAGTAAAATAATGCTTTAGTAAGCTCAGAGAGACCTGACAATTGACAACAGATGGTACAACTGGCTGCACTGGATTGAGTTGTGAAGTGATGATGAACTCAGTCAGACGTTTACTTATATTCACCTTTTATGTTTGGGGCTTTTCTACTAATATCTGATTATAAGGCTATTGGTAAGTCACTGAAAAAGCAAATGTTTTTTGTGAAGCCATCAACAAATCTCTGGTATAAATCTGGCTGGATAGTTGACCACTCATCAAATCAGAGTGTTTGCTTTCCTGGCACAGACCTGGGTTGTAGGCATTAATAATTTTTATTAGGTTTGGGGTCTGAGCTTTGGGAAGTACATTCCAGAAAATTAATGTTAGTCTGTTTTATTCATTCCAACTCCACGTCTGCTCTGTATATGTGATCACTGTAATGTTGGAACTTCCCATTCTGTCAAAGTTTCAACAATCAAGCTGCTAATTTGGGGTTAAGTTTTGAAAATTTGGACATTGTCCTTTTTATTTATTATTCCTCCCATTTTTCCTAATTCAATGGTGTCACTATCAGTGATACTTTGTGACGGTATCATCACCTTGTTTGACAAACAATTTTAGTCCAATAAATATGGCGCTCTTGGGCTTGAAGGCCTTTACTTGTGGTGTCCTCACATTCTTCATTCATTGTTACCAAATACTTCAGTCTTTGTCTGATTTAACCATAAAATTAAATGAAATGTCTCTTCAGCATTCATCTGACTTGTGTGAGCAGCTGCCACTTTGGGTGAAGCTTTTATGGTTTTATTTTGGAGCAAGGGTTTCACCTTTAGTCAGCCTCTTCTTCTATCATGTTGATGTTAAACTGGCTTCACTGTCAACAGTGACAGTGTATTCTTGATATTTATGAGGAACTGCCAAAAAGTCAATAACTTGATGGATTTGGCATAAATATGTTCATTAATCTAATCTGTCTGTATGATTGGATGCATTGGTATGAATTAGATTTATTGTGTACTTCAATAAAATTGGAAACAAATTTGGCCTTTTTTCTTTTGAAGTGCCTTGAGATTACATTTGCTGCAAATTGGTGCTACATAAAAAAACCGAGTTATACTGAATCAATGAATTCCAGAAAATGAAAGGCATGAGCCTAGGTGGTTTTTAGTTTGTTCAAATTAATTGTTTTTCATCTGATGGTGACAGTTTAGGTCAGATGGTTTAAATATGGACATGGTTAGGACATTGATCCCAAATGCATATGTAGATTTTTAGGAGAGTAACAATAACTTTAGGAATTGTCCTGACCTCAATCCTAATAAAAAATTGAGAACTATGCTTTAACATTTCATGCTGCACAGGAACAATTAATTTAAATACATTTTACCAGTCCTGGTGAAATTGGTAGATTTCCATATTTTTGCCTGAAGCTCATAGATTAAGCTAGACTTCTGATCAACTTGTTAAAGGACAATAGATGGAGTATTAGTGGAATGTATGTAAATAATTTTGGATATGAGAAAATCCACAACAAATACAAACTTGTGCACCAAAGTTTGAATCGCTGCATCAATTTGAAAGACCAATTATGAGTATACGTAAAGTTTTTCTGAGACATATATACTCTCATTAATGTTTTCAAAGTAGTTATTGAAAGTCTCAGAAACAGATATATCAGATGTGTTTTATCTGATGTCTGGATCAGATAAAACACAATAAAGTTTTTTTTTTTAAATTATTAACCAGTGGCATTAAATAGTTTAATTCTTACCCCACTATCACCATCAGCTAAGCAATGTGCAGAGTGCCTGGTGTCAATTTGTCCATCTTTGAACCTATAATCAACTTAGCCACAATCACCATGAACAACAGTCCGTACATGAGACTCAAGCAGATTAAAGTGGAAGATGGGAGCGACGGAGGAGTGTGGCGGATCGACACATGTTTCGGCCGGTGTCACCTCTTAATGTAATTTGGCACATGCTCCAATGTGCTTCTTCTGGTGTAAGGTTTCTTTTAAGTGCCTAATGAGTGTGGTAGGCGAGCACCCAGGGGGGACAAGAGAGGTCAGTGTTTTGGGTGGAACGTGTGGAGAAAGTGTGGGGGATCTTCCTGTCATTCAGCACACATTTCTAGGGCCCTGGCGACCTTTGACCCTACCTGTGCAGACACACCTCTGATCTCAGCCTCACTTTAGTAGAAAAGGCTTGTGTTAAACAGCTCGTTGTGTTTTGCTTTCTGTAGACAACACATTCACCTAAGCAGATAACACACACATTACAACCAGATCAATTGAAAAACAAACTAAACATTAATTTTAATATTTCACCTAATTAAGTGTGGCAATGTTGTTCTGTTAAATTCGACAACTTCATACCAGCAGATTGTAATTCAGGGAATTATGAAACATTATGTGATTAGTAGATTCAAAGAACAAAAAATATCTAACTGGTTGTTAAATCATCTTTGGTGAAATAATTCTGGAGAGATCAACACAAGCAACTTCACTTCAGTTCTGTATTCATTAATAGTTTAAAAATATTCTTGGGATGTTTGATTGATCTTGGTCAGAATCAAACAAAAATAAACAAAAGGACTAAAGGCTAAAAAAAGGTATTTGCCCCTTTCAGATTTTTTCTTCTAAGCTTGTCACACTTTAGGTAATCCCTCCAGTCTTAACAGACAAACATAGACAGGGTTAATATAAAAAACAAAAAAATTTAACTCAATGAGATAGCTCATTTGTGTCTAGATAATTCCCAATTCACAGTAAGAATCAACATCAGAGTAAGAAACGTTTTGTCCACCAGACTCCAGATGTTAAACTCATCAAGAGTCTCTCTGATGAGCTGGAGGAGACTTCATAAAGCTTTGGGACTCTGTGTCATCAATAATAAAATCTGGGTAAATAAATGACTGCAACGATGGACTGAAATCAGTTTTAATGACAGTCTTTGCCTGAACATTGACGTGATGAATGAGGTCCAATTAATATTGTGGTGGTGTTTTTTGGATTTGTAAGGTCAGCGTTTTGGAGTGCTGGACTAAAAGTAGCATAAAGAAAGTAAAAGTTTAGTTATTCATGTGTTCGTTCATGAAGGAAGAACACTGGCTCATCAATTTTAAAATGGCATTTTAGCTTAATTAGTATACTAAAACATGCTATTTTATTGCAATTTAACTTTTTCTTTCTAAGAGGATGAATTTTCAGGGTTTTCCACTTCTGTGAAGATTGCTAAACTTATCCATTGTTTCCACTTTTTAATAATTTGTCTGTGATGTCATGAGCTTCCAATAATTTGGAGATGACACAGTAACATTTCTCAGATCCCTGCTAATGTGTTTTCATCTTGGAATTATGCTGACATACACACCTGCATGCCTCAGAGCAGCACACTGCTACAACTCCAGATTTCAGAAAATCTATAAAATTCATATAGCTATGAATTTGATGTTTGTTATTTAATAAACAGTGTGGAATCTGTTAGTTGTATTTATAAAGTTTCATATAAGTTTGAATAATTTTATAACCTGGTAAGGAATAGTTAAATTTTCTGGATATATAAAACATTTATTAAGGTATATATATAAATATATATATATATATAAATAAATATATATATATATATATATATATATTATGAAAAGCCCCTAAACTTCAAGGAACATTGTGGATATTTTGTTATTAAAACATATTCATTAAAATATTTAAAATTACCTGCTGAAAATATTTTCACTGATTTGGATGTATAGATTCCAGATCACCCTGACACACGGTTCATATTAGTCATCCAAGATATGCAGAAAAGGTTAATATAATGTTCAAAATGGAAAAAAATGAGCTGCTACCTTTACACTGATCCATCACAGGATGACCGACTAGTTGGTCAGCCATGTTGTCCTTCAGCTGCCTCTCAACGACTTTCAATCACTTTTATTTCACTTCTCATAACCACAGATGCAGTCATATTCTTCCATCAGGGTAATGATAACACAACCTCTCATTTTAATGCACATCAGTCTCTGTCCAGTTCACCACCACACACACACACACACACGCACACACACACTTAAATGCAATTTGCACAACTGGCAGACATCTGTTGATAATTATTGGCCAGTCTCTGCAGAGAACCTGTGATATTTAATATTTCCTAACCACTTGAACAAATAAGCTATAATAACTGCAAGGTACTTGACCACAGGAGTAGAAGAGATGTGCAGCATGAGAGGAATCATGTGAGCTTTGGTTGGATTTGCTTTAGTGTGATAGGATTTTACTCCAGGCACGTATTTGGAAATCATCGAGGAAATCTACCACCAAACTCTTCACCTCCCTGAAGAAACACCGCAGCTTAAACAGCGGACAAACATTAGAAATAATTTCTAAAAAGTGGAAATAAATAATTCCAAACACCACTCATACATACTGTACACATAAGCAGGCGTGCATACACAGAAATGCACTTCAGGTTGATGAGCTGCAGAGGTGTTGCAGAGCTGCTGAGCATCAAGAGGCATTCACAAAACACTCATTAACTTCCTTTACAAAGCTTTCTTTGTGACCTGCCAGGTCCTGGGCTACTCTGACTGCTCTCTGCTCTCTATACACACCCACAAACACACGCACACATGCACACACACCCACCGAGAGGGATGGTTTCTACCTTAATGAAAAAGTACGTAGACACCCAATGAGAATAAAGTTTGAATAATGTTTTGAAGAGACTTTCTTGTAAGATGAGATAAAAAATACTATCAGTGAAGATACATTTCACAGATTACAGGAATAGTTACAACATCTCTCACACAAACTGGGCTCCTAGTTAAATAATCCTTTCACAGTAGATTGGTCCAGGTAAAATTGAGGATGAAATTATGGTGCAATAGATTTATATGACTAAAATGAGATAATCGAGACACTCCGGCATCTCAAAATCTTTCCAAAAACAATCTAGAAATCTAAATAAAAACAACAGTTAGTAGCAATAGAAGCTGTTCTTCAATTAAGTTTGTGGGAAGAGTGTTAAAAGGAGTCAAAGACTAACTGAAGTCACCATCTTAAGGAGAAATTGTTTCATCTTAGCTGTTTTTACATGTGAAAACTCTTCACCAGCAGCCGAGTGATGGAGCTGCTCTTCCCCAGTGATGACTTTACCACCAGGTACTCCTTCCTGTCTGCCCTCACAACAAAGTGAGCGACCTGCTCAGGTTTCATCTTTCAGGAGGACCGGTTGAGGCGGCGAAGCCTGTTTCCCTTCCAGCAGATAAGTGGAGAGGTTTGAGGAAGAGGTCAGCAGCACACCAGGGGATTCCCTGACAGCGGCTTTGCCAAAGACCACCAAGGCGACCGGGGAGATGAGTTGACAGGCCACATTATTTTCCAGAGGGAAAAGAAACATACAAGGTGCTGGAAGAGTATACTGGTGGCGTGTTTTACTTTGTACTGTTTGCAGGTGTAACGATACATCCATCTGAAAAATATAGGGCACCCTACTTTTGTTTTTTTAAACATACTTAAACAAAGGAATGTTAATTTTAAGTAGAACTAAAAATCCAAGAGATATAAGACATAAGGAGACAACCTGCATGATAGATGACAAAAGACTCAGTATCTGAATTGGAGGGAACCTTCTAATTATGAGATGGAGATGCACAGGCTCGTTCTTCCCACAGGGGCTCTCTCACATCTGCGGCCTCATGAATTGAAAACTGCGGTGAGGGGTTTTGGAAAGGACTAAGAGTGGCACCTTTTGCCAACCACAGTGCACAAATTGCCTTGATTTTTCTTTTCACCACAAACGATTGCTTCCCGAGCTTTTCGTGACCTGTCACATAATCAGGCCCCTTCTGACTGCCTAGCACCGAAAAAGACACGAATCATAATACACACCCCTTTCATTTTATTGCCTTATTAAAAGAATTCTGGTCAGTTTTTGCATCTCTAAAATGAGCATGTTGGTTTTCCCCCCACATAGAGCTCCATTCATCATAGGCTGGTGCAAGGAGACTTACTGCTCTTACATTTCTTGTAACAGGAGGGGCAGAGCTCCAAAGGTTGGCATTAATTTTAAATCAAAGCAGTTAGAATGAATTATTTCCTGACAGATTCTCACCTTTTGCCAGCTAACGTTTTTTAGAATCACTTATGATTCAGCATGGGGATTTCTGCACATGTCTTTGTTTAGTTACAAACTAATTTGTCACCTTTTATACTCCTGACTTCCTCTTAGGTCAAGAGGCCCCTGTGGCGCCCTAAATGCTCTCCACGAGCTCATGAAGCTTGGTGGTGAATCTGGTGCCTGTGAGGCATAACTCTCCCTGTCAAAACAGGGCAAGAAAGACTATGATTCTTTGCCCCAAAAGTGAAACACTGCTCAACTCTAATAGGCAGGCAGACATGAGGTCATACGTTGAAAATATTGCATTGCTGGCCTGTTCGAACAACTTTATAACAAACTATGTAACTTTGTACTATAAGTTTAACTTGAAAAGTTTTTTTCATATCAGCTGGCTACATTTTTGTAATATTACGGCCATAAACTTTAATGTATTTTATAGGGATTTTATGCCAAAGTGGTTAATAAATATGAAGTGGAAAGTGAATGACTCATAATTAAACATTTTTCATGAGCAAAATGCTGAAAAGTGAGCAACCTATATGTTTTCAGAACCCTTTTCTTCTGATGCCACTAAATAAAATACATTGCAAAAATCTTTATTCAGTAATTACCTACAGTTAGTAAATTAAGTTTATCTGTGTGCTTTGTTATCTCAAAATAAATCCAGGTGTTCTGTGTACTACTATATTCACAATGTGGGGCTGGTTTTTGTGTTGTCTCCCTTACCTTTTCTCTGCAGGGCATGACTAGCAGGTGTGGTCCCCAGCTGGAATGCATCTGACCTAATTAGGAAGGAGATATTAAGTGTTTTCCCTGAAACAGACAACAGATAGCATGGATGTGATAATATAACCTTCCTAGAATTTTGTGAGATGATATTGAGATTTCATACTCTTCCTCGAGTTCATTCCCCCTTCAATAAAGACAAGATACATGGATGGATGTACATACCTCTTCCAGGATCTTTATGTCCATTCACAAACAGTAAGAAAACTCTGTTTTCTATTATTAATCTCCCCAGTTCTCAAATTAAAAAAAAACTTACCACTTACCTTTTTTTCCAGAGAGGATCCAGATCCATCCCACCTTTGGCCAAACTATTGCCTTCTACATTAAATCTTATACAAACTAATTATTGCGTCTGCAATTCTTAAATGAGTCTTTCAAAAACCAAACATGACAGCTACAAACTTACTGAGCTGTGGCCCTTAACGCAAACTGCCTGGGATCAATCAGAAGCAGCCATAAGGGCCAATGATGACTCTGAGGGGGCTGCAGAGATTAACATTAACGTCCAGGAGACTCTGGAGACTCAGAAAAGCTGTAGAAGAAGGTGCTTTGGTCAAATGTGTCAAATAAAAATGCACATCATCACTGTAACATATGGTGGTGTCAGCATCATGCTCTGGGATGCTATTTTTTATGGACTGAAAGAGAATGTGCATAAAGCAAGATACGAGTAATCCTACAGAAATTGAGGATTTGGAAGATAGAGGTTCATATTTCAGCTGGAAAACCTTAAACATACAGGTGGACCTACACCAAAATGATTTTGATCAAAGCCTATTATATGTTAGAATGGCCAAATCAAAGTTCAAATGTGAAATAAGATGAGAATTTCTTACATGACTCATAAACTGATGTTCAAAGATCACATCCAATAGCTTAAGCAACTGTGCAAAGTAAAATGGGCATAAATAAAGAGAAAAAGAGTGAAACAAATACAGGGCACACTTTTCAGGTCTTTAGTTTAAATTTATGCTCTAGTTTATGTTGATCTAATTAAGAAAATACAAATGACAGAGATTGCAACGTGGGGAAATGTAAAAATGTGCAAGGTCTTTGCAAGTCAACCGTACAAGTTGTAAATGCTAGAATTTGAGAACAGAGATGTCTCATTATCACCAGAGGAAAGCCTTTTTTCCCGAAAATCTGATGTTGAACTTTGAAACGAAAACATGGAAACGCTCCCTCGCCCACTCGTCCAACTTTCTCAAAGTGGGCTGTTGTCCAGCAGCCACATGTAGTCACTTCGCAGTTTGTGTTACTGCACATATTGACATTTGAAGGTGATGTTTTGAAATACTGGTCAATCACATATTTTGACAGGACGAACGTTAACCTGACTGAGTGTTTCTGTTTTCATGGAGAACTAAAAAAAAAAAAACCCTACCTATGGTCATTTACAGTAATGTTCTCTTCTAGCGAACGTTGCTGAGAGTACACACCGTGAACGTGAAAATGAATTTGAAAAAGGGAGCAAAAAACGGACTAAAAAGAGAGCTTTTGATAGAATGAACTGCACCCAGCTGTGAGCTGGGCCCGACAGATGTGCTGTTTAAATAAACTAATGCCAGGTTTTAAAACAAACCAACTGCTAAATGGGAGATTTTATTTCAGATTAGAATTTCCTTTCAGATGCAGAGATACAAGATGCAGTGATAATAAGTAGTGATAGGTCTTAAATGACTTCTGATTAGTTTAACACAGGTGTTGAGATTTTATGTACATTCACATAAAAGTTTTTTTGTTTTTTGCAGTCTGTTTAAAAGTAATTTCAACTTAAGGAGCAGTAGGTTTTGACAAATGGAGCAGAAGTAGCTGAAATCACTTACATAATTAAAGATGTTTATACTTCTCTTATGTCCTAATTATACACTTATACATTTACAATTTTGCAGGAAAAAATCAGTGGCCAAGATAAAAGTCACACTCAAAGCCCTGTTCTTTTAGCCAATTGGAATAAATACCTTATTTCTGGACCATCACACACATTAAGATGTTTTCTTTTTCTGCGCAGTCAATCATTCGCTTTGACATACAAAAATAGACCGGGACACTTAGCAAAGAAAACCTCGTTTATAACACGCCTTGGTGCATATATTTAACATATTTAAGAAACACTCCAGCATGTTGTGGGACTGCAGCGAGAGGTCCTTGAGGCAATGTTTGCTTTAATTAACAAAATGGAAATGGCCATTAAAATTAACACTTTAATTATCTTTGCAATCAGAGACTGCTTCATGTGGGTAGAGTTTGACCTCATATGTAAAGAAAAATAGATGTGGTCATTCTGGTGAAGAAATGCTGCAACATTGAAGTGTGTTAGGAGTATTAACCTTGTGCAGGGGCGCGTCAAAAGACTTCTTCTCATTGACTTTTGGCTTGCAGCCTTCTAAGGGTGATAAAACACAGGTTTCCTCTCCTGCTCATGCACTGTGAGTCTTGGATGCTAAGGTACAACATGAAATATTTGTGTGGGAACATCATCACAGTTTGAATATATTGGCAATGGCAACAGGGCATAAGGCCGTCACTATTTGTGCCACAAGATGAGAGGCTGTTCCTTTCACTGGCGCCAGGGGCCCTGTGAACCATGAGCTGATTAAAAGGTCGACCTCATGTTCGTGCTGACAGTGGTGGCATGATGGAAAATCGCTCTCAGTGGCGGAGACAATGATCTGCGGCTTGATTCAGCCAGGGGAAAGGATGAGGTGTTTCTTGTAGAGTGAACTAAATGATGGCTTGTCAGCTCTTGTCCGGCACAAATGTTGCAGACCTTGTCATGGTGCCTGCTACTTAAACACAGAGTGGCTTTAATATTTCAGCTGCTTGTTATCCTCTAGCAAAGGGGAAAACTTTCAAAATTTAAATCCTTCCTGGTTGCAATTAATCAGATTTTTTATTTATTTATTTTTGCTGTTTCTGGTAGTTCCCAGGGTATTTTAGAGTAGTAGGCGACACAAAATGGGTGCCAACTAAACATACCCTTTGCTGTGAAGATTTATATGGTTATTGCATTTTTCTGAAATAAAAACGTTATAATCATCAGATAAATTTTTATTTGACACAGCAATAACTTAAAAAGAAAAAACAAACAGTAGTTGCAAAATGGTGATTTTGGTTACTCAGCAAAAAAAGCAACATGGTGGTATGTAAAAAAGTAATTTACTCCAAGAAATAAGGTTTTGCTGCACTTTGCAGCAGCAACTGATGATGAGTCTGTGGAAAAATGTCCCACTTTTTTTTTCATTTTTAGCAGAATTGATTCAAATAATTTTATAACTTTTTTAAAGTATCTCAATCAGATTTTAGTCTTTTACTCGGTCAGCCTATATCTTAATTCAGAGACACACTTTCTGGTGTTGCTTGGATCATTTTCCTGCTTCTAACCCAAATGTTCTTGAACTTAAGGTTGCAAGGTTTCTGGCACAAGCCAGAAATTACGGTACATCAATTGTACTGTGGAAATGTTCAAATGTAATGTAACACCATGAATTTGGATCACTGTCTCTTTTAGAAGTTCCTACTCTTTCTAAAACTCCGCCTTCAGCATATAATCACTATATTAAGTCTTAATAAACAACATTTGGATGTGTCTACTTCATTATTTCTTTTCTTGACGTTTCTGAAATAAGTTTTTTATTCATTAGAAATCAGGATCTAATCTTCCAGTGATGTGAAATCCCAACAAGTGAAGATGTACAAATTATGGTGAAAAGCAGTAATTTGTTCATTTAATGTGAATTTCTTTTATATTATTTTGCATAAATATGTCAGTTATATATAGGTGCTTATCTGAAACTGAGGGTCATTTACCACAGCGTTTTCTCTTTCATTGCCACTAGGAGACCACTATTGTTGTAAGAGGGACAATACTAAAGCCATGGCAATAAATTTAAAAAATAATAAAAACCTTCTCCTGTAATAAAAAAAAAAAACACGGGATCCTGTTGACTTGACAGATTAATTTGTATATTAGCAACAAAACATTTCAAATGAGCGACATATCTGTTATCAAAACAAGTGAATTTATAAAAAAAAACAAAAAAACATCAAGGTTTTCAAAGACATATCAACCTAATTTAATGTGTCAAGTGAGTTTCATCAAGATAAATAGGACACAGTCTGCATATTCCAAAACTTTGTGCAAAGCAGCACGAAACCTAATGAATCCTGACAGGTCATTATACATGACAATAAGTATCATGTCCTGAAACCTCTTTGACAACCACAGTGATCTTCTGCCTGAACACAGCACATGATCCTCATTAACCAACTTTATGTTTTCCATGTGTAGACTACTTCTCTGTGCCAAGAGGGAAAATACATCAAAAATCCTCTTCATGCTCCTTTTATTCACTTTTATTCAACATTAATCAGGTCTGTTTGTACATTTTCTAATTGTTTATTGTTGTGAACAATGTAGTTTCTAGTATTTATGTAATGAGCAACAGAAATTTAATAAAACAAACAGCACTCTACAAGGGGTTAATAATACTCATTTCTACGTAGCACAAAAACTATTTTGCGTTGAAGGATTTGAAAAAAAAAAAAAAACAATAGAAGAATAAAATATTGTAGCTATACTTGGTGTACATCAGAGAGGTAATTAAACGTTTCCCCACTCTATTCTGCAGTTATTTATCACCTCTGACTTTGGGCCGAACCCACAGGAAGTCAAGCATAAGTGCAACAGGAAGAGATGAAGGTGGCTGGTTGGATCCCCAGCATGTAAATCTAGATCTTTTTAATGAGGCCAGGCCACCCTGGAAGATGAAGTGCTCTTGTTGTGAGAGAAAACACTGGAGCAGTACACATGTCATAACATTGACACCTACGAGGGGGTCGGCTGGGATCCATCCTCAGGCCATGGCTCCCATGTGCCCTCTTGGCCTCAAACACCAGAAAGCCCTAACGTCTAAAGCCATCCTTGTGTCCTCACAGGTTCTTTTACCTTGTCCACTTTCAGTTTTGCCATCGTCAGATCTGCCTCGGATGGTGACATTAGACATCTTTAAGATTGGTACCCAAATCCTCTCCACCAAAGCACTTTCTCCAACAATAAACAGAGGATCTAGGTGGTCCTACCAGAGCAACTGCAGTAAGACACTCCTTCTCTGCTCACTGTGAACAACCTAAACTTTCGCACAACCTCTCATCCATGTAAACAAATATCAAATCTTAAAGTTTTCGGAATGCTAATTTCACTGTGAAAACAGTCTACATACATTTAACCTACAGATCCTGATTCATATTTAAACATTTTTCACAAATTGTCAGGAAATTTATGTGATGAAGCAAACAATTATTTAGAAGTGCAAAATGGAAGTTTTTTTTTTTTTTAAGCAAGTAATAATCTAAAAAAATGTGGTCTGCATTTGTACTTAATTTGTTCATTTCAGTTAATTCATGTACACTAATACCCATTCACAATAAATTTGTACTTAAGGCAATTTATAGGAAATAAATTTCCACAGTTTTACTCTGATAACCCTAAGTAAAATCCAGTCAAATCTTTTGATCTTTATCAGCTTTATAAATCTATAGCTTGTCGTTTTTTCTATTCTTTTCTGTCAAAAACTCTGTTAGATTTATCATACTCTTTCTATCCATGATTGAACAGTGGTCTGTGACATGATCAATACCCCACTCTTCTATAAGCTTCTCCACAACATTTTCCTTGGTTTGGTGAGTCTTCATGGAGCTATTTGATCACTAATGTTCCAAAATTACACAGACAAATACTAATTGCACTAATTACGTGGCTTTAGATGCCAATAAGGGGAGCTAAATTCCATTTTAGGATTCCAAGTAAACAAAAAATTCTTTTTCTGTTTGTAAACAATCATTTGGTATTTTTCTGTTCACGTCACACACTTATGCACATTTCTACTGCATAATATGTTGATAAGATACAACTCAAGATACATTAAGTGTGTGTTTGCAATGCAAATAAAAGTTGAAAGCTTTGAAGAGTATGAACATTTCTGCAGTGTGTGGGCTTTAGAAGATTTTATTTACTGAGCTGATTTCTCTGATCTTGTGTTCAGATATACAGCTTGAACATGTAAGGTAAATACAAGCAAGATAATTTGTTGATAATCGGCATAATATTCCAAATATTATCATATTAAAGATGACTTTTGTTAGGATGACACACTGATTAAAACTAAAGTACAATTTGTGGAGCTACTGAGTTGCAGTATAGAAAGGCGTTGACTCAGATATGTTGATAATCTGTTTTTCTACAGATATCCCCTTACTTCCAAGTTAACATTTTTTTAGTGTGTTGAATGACCTAACGGTCATGTCAATAACACTCGTGTTGGTGAGAACACTTTGCTGTTTGTATGGAAACAGTTTGTCACATTTCATTAAGTCACGCAGACCACTTTGCTGCTCCCAAACATGACTCGGTTGGTGTTTGGACAAATATTGCTGACACACTTACTTAATTGACCTTTTCACTGTAGGTTACTCACCTCTGAGTGGGATCGGTCCTCTTTGTTTTCATCGCTGTTCGCTGCAGGGTTGAAGAGATTTAGTGTTGTTGTGGCTGATCTAACTACACCAGAAGTACTTTGCAGGAAGTTCTGTGTTTACCTCCAGAGTGCGACAGGAGCCGGGGAGATGACTGAATAATGGGGTTTATTTATATTCACACTAACCTACGCTGGCCAGGCCCCGGCACTTTGACTAGGGAGACACGTTCTTGTTGAGGGACGTCATCAATGCTGTTGCACTTACAGATTTTTTTCCAGAGCCACTGGGGTCAGTAGGAATGAGTATCGGAGCTCAAATGCTAAATTTATCTTAACCTGAGGGTAGCACCAGTCTTTTGTAACTACATCATTACATATAATAATACACTAATCGGCTAAAAGATAGTATATTTTTACTCTTGCATATATTATATAGCTTACCCAACTATATAAAGTAAACGGTGCTTTTACATTAGTTTCATTTTAAAGTGGTCCTATTGGTATAAATATACTTTTTTGTGTTTTCAAAAACAATAAAAAATTACATGAAACGTACATTGAAGAACACCATGAGTAGTCCTAATGTTTTGGATTTTATCCTTGAAGTGATTAAATGTGGCAATTTTCTTTACAAGAACAAGTGTGAAAAAGTAGTTTGTAGCAACACTTTAAATGGTTAAATGTCATAAAACTAACTTGGTTAAATGTAAACAACAACCACAGATCTACTGTTAGCTCTATCAGTTTTTTTTTTAATTTCTGTTCTCTGTCACAGGGCTACTATAACATATTTTGTAAATCTTTGCCCAGAAAAAGATGATTTTATGTCCAACTGTTTGTAGAATGTGTGTGTGTGTGTGTGTGTGTGTGTGCTCCTCTCTATGTTTCAACATCTTTCTAGGAACACCTAGTGCAACAGCAAGTACAAATTATATAATTAATTTTCCACTTCCAATAGTCAGCAAGGACATTTATGTATTTATTTATGACCAGTAAGTAAAGCTTCCTTGAATTGCTTTTGTGTGTTATTTTTACTTATTAATTTTCTAAAAAAAAAAAAAAAAGGAAGTGAAAAATAAACATAACATTTAATCAGTCCTTTTCTGAAACTAAAAAAATGTAGGTTTATGAGATGAATAAATTAACAGATTTATTTTTCAGGCATTTATGTCAGTGTATGCATAAATGTCAGATTTGGGTCTAATAATCATTTAGACCCAAATCAGGAAGCAGATAAAAAATGTCTAAAAATATTTTATGTGATTTGTCTCAATATATTACCAGTGATTTGATCACAATAAATCAATATTAGTTTCTGCCAAAAATGTATATGGCTCCCTCTCCAAATATTCTGAAATGTCACAGTCATTTAAAATAGACTTACACAGAGAAGTTTTTGAATTTGAAGCGACGAGTATATTTGGAGTTGCCGTATATTTATACTGGACTATTTAGCTTGGCATCTCTCTGCTGATAATTTATGACACATCTGGTGTCAATCTGCCATCACCTTCCTCATAAAAGGTCCTCAAATCGTGAATATTTTTCTCAGATGGCAAGAAATGCTCGTTATGAACCAGTGCTTGATTTGTGGAGTCCATCTTTTTCACAGTTGCTTGGGTATTTGGGAGCGAATCAATGCGTCTCAGAGCGAGTGAGTGAATTTATATACTTGGGAGTGTCTCCACGGCCATTGCTGTGGCCAAATGTGTGTCCCACACAGGACCACAGCGGAAACCAGAAAAAAACCGGCATTAATTCAGGAGGAGGGGGAAATAAGTAAAAACATAACATGTGAACTTCGTCTCCTGCAGTAATTCAGCATAATGAAATCCTATATTTCCCCTTTTCCTGCAAAAACAAGCTGAGGCAAGTGCCTCACAAGCTAAACTCTAAATCTGAAAGGTGGTGCGTTTTTGATCAACTTCTGACCCACATAACATTTTACAGTTTGCACTTAAGAGTGAAAAACTATCCTCATCTTAAGGGCTTTCTGCATTTTCTAATCCTATCTTTGGCAGCTATAAGCAGTGAGATCAGTGAGGCAGATTAAAGGAGAAGCAACTATTTCGCACATATGAAGCAAAAACTTACTTTTTTTTTAAAAGAAAGAATGATTAAATTAATCTAATCTCTTTCTCATACAGTTCCATGTTTCTCCTACATGAGATGGGCACTAAAGCAAGTTGTAGAAAGGTTTCAGTCAGAATATCCTCTGTGGAAGCGAAAGAGCGCGAAGGCTGGAAAGAGGGCTGACCAGTGAATGTTTCATTATATCTAATGTTGCTTTCCCTGAAGCGCTCTCCAAAGTAAGCGAGCTGTGTGAGCTGAGGCTCGAAAAGCTCAACCCTCTTGTGACCACTTGGAGCAAAGCAACTCTCCACTTTCTTATTTTCGCCCTCAAACGAAAGCCTCTGCATGGATTATGTGTTTGAGCACAGTGCTGCTTTTTATTTAGCTCCATTTTTTTTTTCTTTTGCATGCACGTTTGGAAGCGTAGGATTTCTCTCGCTGAGAAGAGGGCTTGACATGACTGCAATGTGTAATATTTTTAGGGCCATACAGGCAAAGTGTGATAAATATTTGTGTAAGAGACACTGCCATTACAAACAAATTTAAGGTGAATCTTCTGGAGGCGATGACATAAAAATTCAGAATTAAGATTAGTTGAGTGTTGCTAAATTTTGAATAATGTGAAGGAACATGAGCAGCTTTATTTAACAAAACATATGGTGTTGCAGTTTTATTCACCCTTCACACAAATATTATTGTAAATGCATTTATCATTGTAATTGTGAATCATTATTTGTTTAAGAGGGACATTGTGCATTTCTGAGTATTTTTAACAACTAAAATGTAAATGCCTGCGACAGACTGGCGACCTGTCCAGGGTGTACCCCGCTTCTCGCCCGAAATGTTCGCTGGAGATAGGCACCAGCACCCCTCCCGATCCCACTAAGGACAAGGGTGTAAGAAAATGGATGGATGGAAAATGTAAATGTACCAAACTATAAGGTCCCCCTCCCAGATGTTACAGGCTGAAAAATGTATTGGTTTTAAAAAAAACAAACCAGAAGACAGACAGGGGTATAAAGTATCAAATTAAAATGCATCATATTAAAAAATAAAATATAAACAACATATATCCCACTAAATGGTTAATAACAGGGATTGAATAAATGCACCATAACATCTGTAACTATGTGCACACAGCCTGTTGCTCAGCCGGCTGCAGGATCTTCGCTTTGATTTTCTCCACTCCGCATGTGCGAGGACTTAGCGGATTGAGATCCCAGACATCTGTTGAATATTAGGGGCAATAACAGCTGGGCGGACCTCAAACACGGTCACCCACTTCACCCCGCTGTGTCTCTGAGGATAACCCCAGCTGCCTCGCACTCCAGATGACAAGTGCCCGCTCACTGGCCCACTGAGTTCGGGGGCCAAGCGATGAGCCAAGCCCCGCTTGCCCCAGACAATCCATCATAAAACCTCTCCTTCTTCTCTTTTCGTCTCTTACACGGACTCCCTCCTGCTGTGCATGAGAACAAGGTGGGTGGTATGTAATGATTTCACCGCGATAACATCCCTCGATGTTTGATTTCTCATATTGGGCAGCTTGTTGATGTAATAAATTTTAGCTCCACGGTGGTTGTCTGTCAATCGCTCTCCTGTGTCTTTTCTTTCTGTGGAAAGTCGAAAAGAGATTGAACCAGGTTGGTCAGACAGGCTGGGTTCATGCTTTTATTTCCACAACTGAAATTATGATTCTTGTGCAGGTTTAATAAATTGTGAAGTCAAAAATCTGGAATAAAAATATTTGGCAGAAAATATAGAATAGTCACCTAAAACAAACATTTGAAAATTTGTGATGCATCAATTAAATATGCGTTACACTGTGTGAACCTTTTGAGTATTTGGAAACAAATGAAAGTTTGGGCCTTTCAATTAAAGCAATTTTAATTTTTCGAAATTTAAATTTAAAACAAAAGAAAATACAAAAAATTCCACACAAGCCTAATTTTATAGACATTAAAGTAAAAAAAAAAACAACAAAAAACGCAGTTAAAAGGGAACATAAAAAGTTTGACTCAGGGGACATGATAATTTTTAACATATATATATATATATATTTATATGCTGGTAGTTTCACATCAAATGTGAAGAAATGGTTGCCTTTAAAATATTCTACTTTATTCTCATGAGCCACAAAATATTTTCCCAAAAACCTTTGGATAATCAAGATATTTTTTATCAAATGTGAAATGGAGCTGTTTGTTCTTTGTGATCTACACAAGCTTTGGTCTCCAGTGGATGATATTTTGTCCCTTTCTCTTCCTTATTATTGAATCATGAACACTGACCTTACTCAAAGCAAGCATTCTGGAGTCTTTTGTAATCTCTTGGATTAGTCGTTGATGAACTTTAAATATCGATAGACTCTAAATTCCTGGTAAGATTCACCACTGGTCAATGTTTTTCCATTTGTGGAAAATGACTCACTGGTTCATCTGTGTATCAAAGGAGCTTAGAAATTGTTTTGCAACCTTCTGCAGACAGATAAATCTCTGATTTTCAGTATAATGGGACAAGGTGATGTTTCTTTTTACAATCTCTTACCACAATTTGTGTTATCAGGCAAGTTCTATTTCAATTATTATTATTTTTTATTTTTAAGGTAACTGATGTTGAGCTCAGCTTAGTGTCATAATTGCAAAAATACAACCAAATTAATTTCCATTTTGTTAAAAACATTCATCCATCCCCACTTATGCTTGCAGGGTCACAGTGAGGGCTAATGCATTTCTCCGGCAGTCTTTAGGTGAGATTATTTAAAACAATGAACTACAAAACAAAATTCTAAAGGTCTTCACAAATTTGAAAAGTAAAAACATTCCATAAAAAAAATATTTTCTGTGGCAGTTTGATAGTAAAAACGAATTTTTGCACCTAAATTCACTTATTTCAACTTTTTGACATTAGCCGATTTAAAATGCTACCTTGATATAAGGTTGGCATCCACAATTTTCTTGTCACTCTCTGCAGCATGACTGGTAGTAGGTACCGTATGCAGATTTGGTTAAAATACAAAAAGGAAAAGAAAAGAAAATAATTAAATTAAAGTACTCAGTTTTTACGTTTCTTTTTACTAAAATATTGTAATATTTGCTTATTTTGCTTTTTACTGAACATGTTTACACAGGTTCTAATGACTACACGTTTCTGTTTTCTTGTATAAATAAAAATATTAAGAATGTAGAAAATACTTAAAGTTTTGATAATGAGTTTATTGATAGCTCAGTCAATATTGTCGTTACTTAGCTTCAGACTGCTTACCTAAACACTCTCTACACCTTGTGTAACTTGTTGGGATCAGTTTTAAAATCATTATTGAAAAACTACATCAATAACCACATTCATGTAGAGCTACACTCACAAGCTGGCGTCTGCAACACTGAGTCCAGTCGCTGCATTCTGGGTGTCGTTATGGAGTCACTTTTTATGACCTTGTGATTAGTGTTTTTACGGCTGTAGGGAGGTCTGCAGATGGTCTATGTAAACTTGTCACACTGGGGCTCTTGTGGGGCTGTGAAGGAGAGAATTAAAGCTCTGTTACAGCTGGAGGAGCAAAAACAGAGATGGAGTGCCCTCTTCTGGCAGGTCTCAGGTCCTACGTGGCTGTGTGTGATGCACTGCACATCAGCTGACAAGTTGAAAGGAGTCAAATCTGCGTTTTATAAGTGATGATAACAGTTTGTGTGATGAAACAAAATGACTTCAGTTCAGTTTGAAAGTCTTCATTGTGTCACTACTAAGAAAATCAAATAGCATTTAGATTTGCAAACTTTTAATAATTTATTTAATCAATAAGATTGATTTTTGCACCTTCAACTAATGAGCAAATACAATTCCAGATTAAAGAATTACGTGCACTGTTAGTAAATGTTGAGAAAAATTGGCATAAAGATGGCAGATAGGTGGAAACTGGAGGCAAATGTGAGAAGTGACACCATTTAACTGTTTGCATTCATACATTGAAAGCAATCTGCTCATAAAAGCAAAAAATAAATTAAATGAGATCAATAATGTTCAGTAAGGCAGGTAATTTTGCCTGAAAAATGCTACAAAAAGAGACAGATAGGAACCAAAACACCAAACAAATGTGATCAACTTTGTTTATGTGCCATGACATTAAATTTTATTAATCAGGTGATTCTTATTTTACAACATACTTGTATGTTTCTGACAGCATTACAGCTTTTAGCAATGTTTTTCAAAAAACTGATGGTTTCGGCAGAGGTCCTGTTGTCCTGGAGACATCGATGACCCTTACATCCTGCACAGCGAGCTGGCATTAACAGGCCATGTGTTATGTGTTTTACACATTCTTTAACATCCAGGATCCAATTTCACTCACTTAGGTCCATTTCACACATGTGGCAAAGTATTGTTAGAGGGGTGATAGGAAAGGGGAGAACATAGGCAAGATGTTCATTTTAGAAGAAAGGGTAAAACTTTAATATTTTATGTAAATTAATAAAAAAAATACAGCTTGTTCTTTTAAAAATATCTAATTACAATGCTTTTAATATTCTAAAAAAAAAAAAAATCCTATCTTTGAAAACAATGTGTATTTATCTTTCATCCATTTCTGGCGTAAATCTTTCCAAAACATAAACAAGTTTCTGGAAATTTGCTATTTTTCAGCCTTAAAAAAAGAAAAAAAAGTCATTGAGCAGATGACACAAGTAACTGAAATTATAAATAAATAAATAAATAAATAAATAAATAAATAAATATTTCAGTTCAAACGCAGCTTAACTTTATCAACCCTAGTAGTATCTCGAAAGCTGTTTAATTGTAGCAACAAAGGACACCAGGCAGCAGATATATCTTTAATAGTTTCCCTCCGATCTTAAATGTAATTTTTTTTTCACCCCATTCTGCGCCAATCAGACAATTCTTGACTTATTTTTTTAGGGCTATAAGTGGTTATATGTGCTCATTAACCATTAAAACACTTGCATGCTGAATCAAATTTCATTTCACAAACCATTACTTTAAGCTCCCACTGTTTCAATTTCAGCCAAAAACACATCAGTGAGAACGTAATGAAGTATGAGAAATGAACGTGATGTTTAAAATGGAAAATATGTAACAAGTAGCACAAAATGCTTCATTGTGAGATATATTGAGAGGGAAATACATTTGGGATTATTCATAATGACACAAACACTCACACTCTCTCACATACACAACCTGACAAAGAGGATTAATGTAACTTCAAACGTGTTTTTCTTTGTAATGCATCATTATGAAGCAGTGAAGCTGTCAGTGCACTTTGGTCACAGAGCTGGCTATGCAATTATTTCAGAGACACGTTAAGTTGTTTTACTGATGGTGTAGGGACAAAAGCCAAGAGAAAATTGAGCAATACCACTTGGACAACAGGTGCAGCATTTCACAGGTAGTGCACAGTCTTAATGTAGGGTTTTGACATGCAAGATAGTTTTCCGGACACACATTTCTGATTAAAAAATGTTTAGCTTAAATTTTAATACAAAAAATATGATCTAGAGTTGTTGTCTGGAAGACATATTACCAAAAAAAAACCAAACACACATTTGATTATGTCCCACAATTTTTGGGAAAAGTTCATAAAAACTAAAATATCAAACCAATTTGGAAACATTGTATTTTTAGGCTTTATGTTGAAGACTAATTCAAACACAAGTTAGTTCACCCATGCACACGCCTGCACACGCACACACACACACACACACACACACACACACACACACACACACACACACACACACACACACACACACACACACACTCATATTTCTGGACAATTTAGAGTGACCACTTACGCTGACAGTAATGTTTTTGAACTATGGGAGGAAGCCAGAGTACCTGGAGAGAACCCAAACCTGCACCAAGTGAACACCTCCATGCAAAAAGACTGGATTCAAACCCAGGTCTGTCGATCTTTTTGTTGCATGGCAACAGTGCTAACAATAGAATATTAACTAATGAAAATAATTTTAAAATGCCAGATGCTTTAAATTAAATGCAGGGATAAAAGAATCATAATAATAAAATGCTTAAATGACACATTAAGAATGGCCAGAGAAATCTGTACATGTACTTCTTTTTTATAGTAATGTAATGAGCCATTATGGGTATTTGCTAACCTTATAAGCTCAACTTTCTTCCCATGCTGGCCAAAGCTGAACCTGGCTCCTGCCATTACCCACTAAGTCCCCAAAAGTATCCTGCACTGCTTGTTCAGCAGCTTTGACTTGGACAGTCCTTGTGGAAGCTCTACATGTTCCCAAAAATCATTAATGAAGGCATTAATTTCTCATGAACTCACCACAAAGCATTCTGTGTTGGATGACATTTCATGTCACTCGCATACACATATTCCCTTGTTTAATGACAGTCATCTCTATGTGGTAAGAATCTTGTAAGACAGTCATCTTTAATGTGTTTGGATACAGTTAAATCAGAGGCATAATGCATCTATATTTAACTCAGCGGCGTTGCCGCTTGGAAAAGTGAAGGCTGGCCTATTTTTTCAGGTGCTTGTGCTTTGGAGGATGGTGAGCCACAACCTTAGAGATTTCCACTCCACAGAGCCACACTCGCTCCAGAGTACGGCCTTCTGGGAAGGCAGCATGTGTCGACTAGGACTTGGCAGTGGATGATGCATAATGATGCAATAATCAGTCATGACATGGTCCATTAATGCTGCTGGAAAGGAGGAACTCTAAGACATGGAAGGTGGCCTTTTTCATATAAACATGGAGACACAGAAACTGCAAATTTGCAGCAGGTCATTAACAGCCACAAGGTCAATAAGTCAAAAGTTATTTATAAAGTAGATCTACTTCCTGTTCTTACAGATTTTCTGTCATTCATCTTTTGGATTATTTATTAACCGAAATGTATTCATAATAACAGTGTCCACATTAGTGAAAACTAATTGAATAAACTTTTAAATGGATATTTCCATGGTTGTTACTGTAAATGATTTTGTAATGTTTCATAAAATTATGAAAGTTATGTCTGTAACTACAGGTTTTACATTTGTAAGTTGAGTTCTATACTATCTAATGTCGCTCTTCATTCATTTAATTTTGTCCTTAAAATGTCTGCAGTGTCCCTACATTATTAATGCTATTTTTCACCAATGTTCTTTAGCAAACTTCACTTAACCATTATTTTTAATCTTTTATTAAATTATACAGATGTTGACTGTATTTATCAGGGCAAAATTATTTTCTTTGGATTTTATTTAGTGTTATCAGAATAAAGGGGACTGAATACACTTGCACGTGGTTTTCTTAATAGTATTAATAATTTCCTTTCTACTTCATATGACTTTTTGTTGGTCTGACCTAATAACATACTTTGCTCTTGTATGTGTAACATGACAAAATGTGAGGAAGTCAGGAAGGTAAAAGATGATTTAATCAATTTCCAGGGAGTATTTCCTTATTTCATCATCCTTCTGCTATTGTTTTACCATAAAAATAAACATTGCCCTTACAACCCAGAGAGCTATACCACACAAGCCTGCACTCTTTTCACCTCTGTAAACATCTTGAAGCAGCATGTCAAGAACAAAACCAGACTATTTTCTACTCTGCCTCCTTGGTTTTTGGCAGTGAAATAAAATAAGAAGTGCAGAAGTGGACTAGACAGTACAGAAAACAATAAAAATTAATTCATAAAAGTAAAAATTAACTTGACAAATTGTGAATAGAGCAGACACATGGACTGACAGAAGCACTGACTAGAGCGCAGCGAGACAGACCAAGAGCTGCGTTGTGGCGCATGTTTGTACAGCTGAGCGCAAGCTGAAGAAGCCCAGGCCCCTCTCTCACACTCCATTAGGCCCTAAGCTCCACGGAGTGCTGCACTCAACACATAAACAGCCTCCTAGAAAAGCTTCGGGATGTATAGGAGAGGCAGAGGGACGCCAGGTCGGCCAGCAAGAAACAACAACTGTCTTTTCACATCAGCACAATGCCTCCAAATTACAGGGAGAGACTACAGAGATGACTCAATAAAGACTTAAACATAAATATGCTCAAATTTCTGTATGCTCCAGTTCAAACTACATCTTGAAGGATTTACTCAGAGTTTCTCTACAAAATAAAAAAAAATTGGATTGTCACTAAGAAAGTCTGTTTGTTGACACTAATAGAGACTAACCTCCATCTCACTTTAAGACCAGTGATAAGAAACCGTCCAGTGCTCAGAGTAATTTTGTTAATTTACAAAAGGAAAGAAGTTATTTGTTAAATGATAATGCTTTAACATAACTTTGAATGTTTTCTGGGTATGAATTTAATTAAAAACAGAGGTAATATTACTACACTTGCTAAAATTACTAAAATGATAAAGCAAAATGAACCTTTAACTGAACATGAACAAAGGTTGCAGCAGTTTCTTTTCTTCCCTTACTGGAGTCGTAGCCATAAAGTGTTAAGCTTATCACATTTCTTAATACGTAAACATGTGCATATTTAGGTACACTCAAAGGCTAAAAAACATTCTAGATCCTGAGCTTAAATTATGTGTATATCTCTAAAGTATGGGGGCTTTTACAAGCCTTTATGTTATCAGTTAATGCAGACATACAAAAACAGTCCCAATTATGTTTACACTAACACTTAGAGCCCACCACAGAGCTGCTGTCAAAGTGGCAGTCCATATAAACCCTGTGAGTTGATGTAAACAAGCGTTAAGGGTTTAATGTAGGTCTCCATTTGCTGTCAGAGTTTGACTCTTTAGAAGCATAAAATGTTAAGCCCATATCTGATACCAACCCTGGCAATATATTATTATATTGAAATGAATGGAAAGTGTTCAATAATGTTTTCTATACTGATCAGATGGAGATTTTTCTTCAACCAAACACATTTCTATCCAGTTTCAGGTATAACCTATGTAGGTCATCGTCATGCTTTCTGTCTTCCTAAACCCAAAATGAGGGCGCTCATGCTAAATCACTGGTTTATGCTTTAATCCATCTAAACTGAGAACAAAACCATGTCTGCTTTGTATATATATATATATATATATATATATATATAGACATATGTCTATATATATATAATATATAGACATATGTCTATATATATAATATATAGACATATGTCTATATATATTGTATATATAGACATATATATGGAGTGTTAATATTAAACAGTTATTTTTCTGCCACATTACATAACTGAATGATGTACTATCCAATGCCAGTATTAAAGACACAAAAGTAATTTAAATTCTGCTGAGAAACAATGTTACATTTTTCAAAACTTAAAATAAAAGGCAAAAAAAGCTTTTTTTTTTCTGAGCTATTTTAGCTCAGACTGCCCTGCTCTGCCATCCTCCTTCAAGAGACCCAGATGAGCTCTTTTCTTTTTGGGATTGGTGATGTGAAGAAATCGATAAGTTTGGGTTGGTGCATGCAGAAACTAAACAGTCTCTGACAGGAATGCAATTTTTTGGCGTGCTTTGGGATGATTTTTGTGTGTTCAGCTGCTCTCTGGCTGAATATTGAAGACAAGTCCCAATGACTAATACAGTTTGTATGCATGTTAAAGCAATCATCAAAATGCTCAACAGATGTATCTACTGAGCTATGTGTGAAATCAGTGATACGCTACAGTGGGGTATTTCGCAACAGAAGTCAATTTTGGCACTTATATTACCCACCCCTTTCACCACAATGAGATCAGATTTTCAGAGCACTGAATTAGGAAACTTTAAGAAGCCTCACCTTGCTGAAAGAACAAGAAATGGAGGCAATCTGAATATGGGACCCGTATTTCATACCTAAAAACAATAGGAATTGTTGGGCTGTATGTGCAAAACAGCAGCTGTGATCGTTCAAATTGATTAATATATCTTTAACTTGCCGACAAAAGACCCTTGGTCAGCAAAAAGCGTTATAATAACCTGTAATCTTTCCAAACATTTAATATGTTGTCTTCAGGACAATTTGACTAAACAGGAGGCATTGAGTACTACCATAAGGAAAGTAAAAAACACTGAAAAACAACACATCTCTGTACCTGCAGAGTTTAATGCTTATGGACAACAAACATATCTGGTCTGTGGCCTGTCTACTGACTCACTGTTTGAACCATCTGCACTGGGAATCATATGAACTGTTTGTCTTCTTCTTTTAGGTTTCTGTCAGATTACTTTCCTTAAATTCAAGTTTTAAGGTTATTAACCCTCTATGGGGAAAAAAAATACTTTCCTGCATTCTTTGGGAGCTTGGTGGTCCCTAATTACATATCAATCATAAAATCGGACTCTGACACCTCCCAGAACCAGATTTGGGTTTGTTGCCTCAGGACAACATTGTGCTACAAGATGTCTAAAACACTAAGGCTTTCTATAGTGATTATGATAAATTAAATACAAATCAAACAAAAGCTATATTCATAAAAAAAAAACTTTTTGCTGACAAAAATAAATCAGACATGGGACCAACTCACCAAATATAAAATAAACAACTAACTTTCATTGAATGGTACATTTAAGAAAAGCACTGAAACGAGCATTTGTGAGTTTGTATGTGTGTATGTTTGGTGGAGATAGAGTTACTAAAGATTTTGCCAACAGTCTTTCTCTCTATTATATGTAAAACATCAGGAAGGTATTGCTTGCTGATGTGAAAAGAGTGTATATCACATTTCTGGTACTTGATTATTGACATACCTGTGAATCACCATCTGTTTATCTGATTATCTATGGGTTGTAGAAACCAGATTCACATCAGTGACTGGAGTTAGGGCTGCAGGTTCTTTAAGAGTTTGTAGTTCTGATTCCTTGGTAGAATTTGAGCCAAGCAAAGAACAACATTTCCACCAGCTCCCACATCTGGTAGATTTGGTGGTGGCATAACTCACCCTGTGTAGGTTTTAAAGTTGTAAGGAACACTATCTGCACCAGCCATATGAAGTACCCTGCAGCCCCATATTTTTAGTTTTTGCAGGTATTGCTTCAGTTTTTGCCTGCCTTGGAATAGGGCCATTTATTCATTGATGACCAGCTTATCGCCCTTTTGGACTGAAGTTAGTTTTGAGGATAAACAAACAATGAAAAAATGTTGTATATTTTCATCGGTAATAACCCCAACTTATGAACCATGCACCTTTTGTCCATGAAATGATCTTGCACCCATCTCCTGTTGCTGTTAGTCAATAATAAAGTTAAAAAATAGTCTGTGATGATTATTTTGTAATCAACTGCATATCAACGCAATACAATAATATTGTCTGAACAAAAGGGCCCAACTGCGCAATGTTGCCCTGAGGCAACAAGCAACCCCCCCTCCACAGTTTTAGCATATAACTTATAAAAAAATTGTCTTGAAATTATCTACAATGCTTCTTTACATACTCACAGACATTAAAATATTTTTAGTTAGAATTTCCCAAAATTTAAACATGAAGAAAAGTGATCTATAACTTACAAGTAGGAGGCAAGGTGTGCCATGCAACTCTGATTCATAGAAAGGACTGCTCCTCTTCCAAGTAATGGTCACATCAACCTCAATGCCTCTTTTATTTGAACAAAAATATGTCTGGTGGTACTTTAAATCATGCCCACCAAAAAATAAGATACAGGAGCAACGTGAGGTACAGATATGTGGTTTGTTGCCTGAGGGCAATGCCATGCCATAGAGGGTCTTGGGCAAACAGGATTTCCAACAAAAGAAATAAATAAATCTTTCCATTTTTATTTAAATTCACAAATGTCTACTACCTTAAAAATATTTACCATATTTTTGTCAGTGTTGGCCTAATATCCATTTGATGCAGCATTTTTTTTTTCAGGAAAACTGAACTAAACATCTAAAAAACCAACTTTAAACATTACAACCAAAGCATTTACTTATTTTTTAGTCTTAAAGATTAGAAATTGGGATAAAAAAGAGTAATTTCAACTAAATCCTTGCCTGTTTTGCATATTACCCAGAGAACTCATGTTTTTGATGCATGTTGATTCTAATAAAGTCAAAAGGGCAGGGTGACAAAGCGTGGTTGTTAAAAACCAAGAGCTGCTCCCACCACAACGGGTATCAAATTTTAAACCATTCCATTACAAAACTGGCAGCCTATCAATTTTAACCGAGTTTACATTTGGTAAAAAGCACACCGTGGCCACGGGATGGAGGAGTTCTGAATACGGGACCCGTATTAACACACCCAAAAACCTTTAAACATGTAAGGCCTGTGTGTGCTGGCAGGAGATGCTTTATTGGTATTTGTAGTCAAACAATGCCATCTTCAGAGTTTCTCACATTGTGGCAAATTTGATTAATGTTGACCTTTTGGCAGGACTAATACATACATGTTCTGAATGTGTGCTTAGCATGTGAGGTATGTGTTGTGTTGCCTTTTTTCTTACTTGTGTTGTAAAAGCAAATAAAACCCACCTGCACATGTTTTGGCCAATAAATCTCCAAAAATACAGCAGACTCCAATAGATGTCTCTACTTCAGAGTCCTAAAGTTTCCTTCAGCTGTCAGGATTGGAGCCATTTGATGAAGATGTCAGTGACCCTGGTGTTAACTCTGCTCACAAACCCTCAGGACTCCTCCTCAAACTTCAGTCCTGAGCGGCCAAGTTTTGAGCCAGGCATTTGATGTGCCGCGGCGCTGTGACGAGAAGAGCGCCATTTAGGTGTGACGGCCAAAGAGATGAGTGTTTTCCAGCACAGTTGGAGATTTTTTTTTAGACACTGCTGTGTGGACCACACAGATTTAATGGCTCTTCTCCGTTGACTCACCGATGATTATGTGAATTTTAGGGTATTTTCTTATGGCTCCATAAAGACATAAGCTGAGAAAGCAGTAAAAGATGGTGCTGAAAGATGATCACAATGGAAATAAATAAACCAGGATGGGAAACAAAGTGGGCAAACGGAGAAGCAGAATTTAAAACAAACCACCACATTTTTTTCATTGCGTGGTTATTTATTCAGATGTCTAAGCATGTTTGTCATCGTTTGTTACTGGAAAATCAATGGAAATTTATGCAATGACTGAGATGAGTGTGCAAGAAAGTAGAGGATATAAGGGATTATTTTAAAAGGATTATACAGTTCCTCAACCCATTCCAGCAATGATGAGACACTATGAGATATAATGTGCCCCCATGAGCCAGCTCCTTCCAGTTCTTCTTCAGATTAATGGGCCGTGTTGGGAGAAGTGTGCACTGAGGCAGAGAGCATAAATAAGGTATTTAAGTAGGCAGCCATGGCAGCTGTGGGTTCTGCCTGCACAAAGACAAAGAATAGCGCGCTGTGATTTACTGGTGCAACATTACAGCTTGGCACATAACAGAGAAAAGGAAGATGCAAAGAATGTGATGTTTGAAAGTAGCACAAACCTTGAGCTGGAAAACTTTCAGCTCAAAGTCATAAAAGCCCTTGAAATAGTTTTGACACCTGGTCATGTTTTTATTTTCTAAAGCTTACCTGGAGAACTGAACATAAATCCTCCGAAGTGTTTGGCTACTATTTTTTTGTCTATCTTGGTCAAACCTATGTTTTCTTTCTAAATTCAATGCATGTTTGCTTTCTGATCTTTTACTAACTTACAGTTTTTAACAGATACAAAAACAACTAAGAGTCGGAAAAAATCCATTAGAATAATTAACTATAGCAATCAAAGACGAGTTGATATTCACAGGAAAAATGTTACTAATAATACAACCCTAAGTGTATTACTATTCACTAACATACACGTGTTAAGGTAATTAAACCATTTAAACTTATTCATAATTTATCACATTTGTAGTGAAAGAGGAGCACAAGTCAGTGAATGACTGTAAAGAGGAAGGAAAATTATCCTATATTTTGTGAGTTTCTTTATACTAAAGTTCTGAATAGCTTTCTGTGCATTTCCATTTAGCCCATTTACATTCTGATTTCTTCTGATAAAATCCAATGCAACATTTTTTCTTCAGAGATCATTAAAGTAATATGCCTTGGTATGCTATTGAATCTCAACAAAAATTCACTCGCTCTCCTTAATAGGGTTACTAAGTAACATAAGTTAACAATATGCATCATGAAGACCAAGCAGCAACAGGTCTGGTCAGGGATAAAGTTATAGAGAATCTTAGGCTTTGTTTACATAGAGCTGGTTTTCTCTGATCAAAATAACCATTTTTCCTCAATGAAAAGAAAAAGAATTTAATATTTTAGGCTAAAATACAAGAGCTCCACTTTATGTGTGATAAATAATTAATTCATTAGACACTCATCATACTAATTGGTGATGTTAAATTAGAAATTAAAAATTCTCTGAATTTGGCATTACAACAAGCATCAATATTTGATCAAGGCAGTTTACAAATGTTTATAGTAAAATGACAAAAACATTCCATTTACGGAGCTAAGACCTGTAAAAATAGCACAGCGACTTTAGGATAAGCAGAAACACAAGAGTGATTCAGATCCCTCGGAGGATTGTTAAGGAGGCGGGGGTGCAGTCGAGTTAATTTAGCATTAAGAGCAGGTCTCATTTTGAGTAACCCTAAAACAGTCAGAACAGATGTTCAAGCGTTGCTGAGCAGTAACGGGCTGGAAAGGAGGACTGTACTCCTAACATACCACTGTGGACAGGAGTCAGCACACTTGATCCGTGAATTTACGAGCTGAACAGCAAACGCCACCCACTGAATACCACACACAGCTGTGCTGCCGCTGGTGTTGCTGGACGAGGAGGAGGCTGGGCGTCCAAATTCACCAGCAGAGCGATTACAGATGGAGATCCAGGATCCAAAGGAGGGATGTGTTGCTGCTGAACTAATGTAATCTTTCTCCAAACAGAAGATGGGAAGTGTTGAGTGGTGTAATCCTCTCTTGATAGAAACATCACAGTCTAGTTGGCTTTCAGCTTGCATTTACAAAACTGTTGCTGTGTTTCCATTAACCTTAAAATTGGGCAAAATGACAGTCTGAAAATAAATCTGCTTAATGGAAAAATGCCAATTAAAAAAAAATCTCTTTTTTTATATAAAGTTCTGAAGTTATGATGAGGTGATTTTTCGGCTGTATTAAAAATAGTGAATTTTACAAAACTGCAATGAAAATACTTAAGTCATGTGATCAACATCAGTATATTACCACTGGCAGAAATGACAAAGAAGGCAACAGGAAGTGGTGGAGGATAATGGTGCCGCATGTTTTTTAATCTCGTGTGATTTCTGTTGCATTTCTTGTTTAATGGACTCACCACAATTAAAAATGAGCCTTTTTTGACTTTCACAAAATATCATCAAAGTTTTGCATGCACTTTAAATGCAAACATTTTGACAACATACCTTTAAACTTCTAAGTTTAGTTAAACATTTCCCTCATTATTCTATCAATAATCTAAAGGAATTAATTTTAGTATTCCTAACTGAAGCAAAAAAGTAAAATTTAGTCACGTTTAACGTCTGACACTGAGAAATTAATGTGTAAGTATTTATTTTCGACTATCAATTCAGTTAAAATTACTTAATTCATTCCAAAATGAAAATAAATGGTAATGTAACTCATATCAATTCAAGGTTAATATGAGTTATTTTAGATGTTGATGATTGTTTGCAGAAAAGATCTCCTGTAGCAGTTTATATACAGTGAATTTGAAGAAGCCTCTGACTGAAGACGCTCTGGTTTTCTATGATAGTTTCATGAAGAGGAGGATGATCAAGGTTGTTCATAATTTTCTTGATTATGAACAAGATTATGTTCATAATTATGATCATAATTGATTATGATCTTTGTATCATCGGCTCCAGAAGCTTCACATTAGTGGAACAGCACCAATTTTGTTTACTGGGTACGTGCTAATTTAAACATCAAAATAAGGAAACTAACTACGCAAGATGGTTGATTTCACTATTTCCAGTACCATTTTTTTATTATCATGCTTTGGTAGCTTGCTAAAAGGGCAGGTACATGAAAATGTTTACTTTGCTATAAATCTCATGAGAATTAAGCTGCACATCAACTTGCCAATATTTAGCCACTGCTGAATAGTCAGTCACCAGCACCATAGATTAAATCTGCCAGCTGAACAGGAGTTTAATTTAGAAATCGTAATACTGTAAGTGTAATATGAGACAAGGGTTAAACAGATCTGTGCTGATGGATCACTTCATCAAAATGTGATAAAAATATATAAAAACAGTAATAGATATTTAAAAAGTTTGCTAAGATTGGCTGCAGATGTTTATAAGCTCACTTCATTTCAGAGAGTCTGTGAAATGAATGTTTTCCCTATAAATGTTTTCATTGCTGGAGAAACCTGAGAAGAAAGCTAAAAGGTCTGGATTGACAAAAAGATTTGTGATCAAGAAGACATTTATTCTAAAAAAATAATATGGAAAAAACCCCAACATATTTATTGCAAAGACTGCAGCAGGGTCTTCAAGCCTCTGATTTGTCTTTAGTAAAGAAATTATGGTTTATGTAAGTAGAGTTGCGTGACTGCAATGGGACTGCAGGAAATGTAAAACCAGAAATATGTTTTAAGAACAGCTTAAATATGAACTGTTTAAGTCATCACATATCCAAGATTTTAAATATCAGTGTGTGAAATGAACCAAGGCTGCAATTTAGGATTGTTTCACTAAATTTAATGAAGTATGAAATAAAGAGACAATCAAAGTGCAAAATCTAAAGTTCCAAACAGAAAAAGACATTTCAAAAAGTCATTTGTATGCTGAAGTAAAAAAAAAAGTCCTATAATTTTCATATTTTCAAATCGGAATAGAAACTTTCATATAAGGAACAAATGCTATTATGTATTCAATTTGTTCTTGGAAAGCAAAACTTTACAGTTCAGTTGGAAAAATTGAAGCGACCACCGAGGTGGGATCCCTGAAAGTTGAAGGTTTGTGATTTACCTCAAGTTCAATATCCAAAAAGTATTTCAGACACATAAAACAGTAAAAATTGCAGTAGTTAACTATGTATTTATACTTTGTGTGACATTAAACCATGAAGTCACACTCACTGTGATATAAGCAAAAATTACTGCTACTGAGTAATTGTTTGGACCATGAAACAATAGTTCTGTCAGAAAGTTCAAACTATTGAAGAGTTAGCCTTTAAAAATAAATTAATTGATATCTATTTTATGCATCCTAACACAAAGTTTTACCAAGATCGAGTTAAAAATCAACCTATGTGGGATTCCTTGGTCCAACCATATAGATTTAGAATCATTCTGATACAAAATCAATACCTTTAACTAAAATATAACACTAACTTTTATGTGTCAAATAATAATAAAAACAGTTTGAAGGCTGCTTCTGTCTTGCTTTTATTACTGTCAATTTTATTTTTCCATGGTGTCAGCAATTCTCCTCCAATTTGGATTGCACATAAAATATAATATAACCTTTTAGAGTACGCCTATAAATTCCAAGAAGAAGTGATCAAATTATCTTTTATGTCCATGGTCCTGTAGCAGACAAACACATGCACTATGTGAGGAAGAGAACTAGCCAGAGTCTGGGGAAATATGATTTAGTTTCAGCTAAGTCTTGGCCAACTTCTAAATGCTGCCAACTCTTTATGTATTTTAAGTGTGGGCCTGATTTTATTCAGCTTTCCAGAATAATAGGAACATGAAATGCGCTCAAACTTGTAATGATTCTTACTTTTATTAGCATAAGAAACAAACATAAAACATTTCTCCAATCTTGCGTAGTTACTGAAACATTTCATATTATGATTAGTCCATTAAGTTTATTGTCATGACACCCCAATAGATAAAACATAATCACCTTAGTGCTTAATCTAACTTGGATGCAGTTGAGACACGTCTTCATCCAGACCCATAGGGGTTGATTGTTTGCCTTAATCATCTGAGGATATAGACTGTGTGTTATATCACCACAAGAGGGAGCTAGAGTACACAATTTAGTTTAGATCTTAGTCACATTGAGTGTTCAGTCACATACCTTTCACATATTGTGGGTCATTTATATCTGCTTAATTGTTGTATATTTATTAAGTTTGTTAAACTGCACATTTTTAGATGAAAGCTATAATGTGTTTAACATGTCTTTGCATCTAAAATGTTTGTTAGAACCTTTTTTCTAATCTGAAACCTCTTAGTTTAAATTCAAGATTTTTTTTATACCTGCCTACACATACCACAAAAATTATCTATGATTTGTTCACAGTGCTGTGAAAAAATTATTTGCACTAGGGAGATATAGTATTTCACATCAATGAACAAGTTTCAATGTCAGAGAAAGAGAACCCGAGTAAATGCAAAGCAGTTTTCAAATGATATTATAATGACAGAAAACATATGAAACAAAACTGGTCCAATGAGATTTTCCATCCATCTGTCCAACATGAACACACAAATAATTTCACCCAAACTCCATGCAGAAAGATTCAAACCTGAGACTGTCTTGCTGCAAGGCAACAAAGCAACCAACTTCACCACCTCGCAGCTTTAAAAAATATTTGCACCATAAATCAAGCAACTCTTTTGGTTCTTCTGCTGTCAGGCATTTTTGATAAAGGAGGAATATTGGCCCACTCTTCTTTATAGAATTGTTTTAATGAAGCTTCATTGGAGGATTTCTGAGCATGAACAGCTTGTCTAAGGACGGACAAGCCACAACATCTCACCTGGAAAATAAAACTTTGAGAAGGCCATAGCAAAATTATCATTGTTTATTTTTTATTGAGTCTTTCAGAAGTAGACCCGCTGCTTTTCTTCAGATAGTCGGTCTGCTGCATCAGACCATCACACTACTAATGTCATGTCTGACTGTTTCAAACCAGATGTAACATCAGGCACACTTTCAGAAAGGTCTGTTCCTTCATTAGTCTACATAGACATTTTTTGGCAACAATGAGCTGGGCCTTTGTATATGTTTTTTTATTTATTTAACAGCGTATTTTCAGTTTGAAATTTTCCTATCTTTCCTAGTATCTCATTTTTTTTTGCAGAACTATGAACAGTGAATGTAACTGAGGCAAATTAGGCCTTTTCGCTTTTGTGTTCAGAGTTATTTTGTGACCTCTTGGGGGAGTTGATGCTCTTTTGGAGAAAGTTTGTTTTGACAGTTTATCCTGGGAAGATTGAGCTCTTCCTAATATGTCCTCAAATTTGTAAAATTACTCTCACAGGGATTCACTGGAGACCTAAAGCTGCAATAATGACTTTGTAACCTTTTCCCCAATGTTGACTGTCAATAACTTTGCTTCCCCTCATGGGGAACCTGTTGTAATTCTTCTTCCGATCTTTTAGCCTATTTCACATCTTCAGACAGGTTTTATCTATAGTGATTTATTGTTTTTACAGGTTTGGGAGTAAGCAGGTCTGGGTGTGGTTAATAAAGTTGAAGTGTAGTTAATCTGTAGGTAATCAAAGTTGATGTATGATTTAACAAGCACAGAAACTATACAGTGCAGGACCACAGTAGCTCTTTTTTGATTAATGAGCCCATCATTTGAAAACTATATTTTGCATTTACATTGGTCATCTTTGTGTAATATTAATAATAGATTGATGATTTGAATCATACATGACAACGATGCAAAACCAGATAGACTTTGTGAGGTTTTATAACACTATATATATTCCATTCTGACATGGGAAAATATGTCATTTACACTCTTTACAAATTACTTATATCAGCAGCTGATTTAACAATTTCATACATCAGAAATTAGTTTTTTATATTTTATTTTAAAAATTATATTTTGAACTGGAAACCCATTCCCGGCTGAAATTAATTAAATACAACTTTAGGAATATTAAATTCTTTAATGTCATTGTCATAATTATATAACAATGACATTTGTTCAGAGCATTCATACACAATGCGTAGGCAGACATCTACTAAAGACAGAATTTGTGCAAAAACTCTTCCCCTGGTCCTCCAAACACCCACCACAAAATTAGCCCAAAATTTACACAATATACACAATTGAATAAAACAACTTGATTTCCTTGGAGGCGCTGTTCCACTTTGTAGCACCATGAAACTTGTGGTGAAATAGTGGCCTTTTCCATCTGCTGGGTCAAAGCCTGAGGCTTGATTACACCGACTCACCTCTAGCAGATTTAGGACATTTTCTGTATTGTTGAACCTTTTGGAGGCAATACCATGACATGAGAGTGTTAGTAAAATTCCTGACCACTAAAGATTTCTCCAAAATAATATACAGTGCTTTGGTTGGCTGAAGGAGAAGTTTCAGTCACAAACTCAGAGAATTTCAATAACAGTAAATCTTATGTAAGCTCAATATTAATTTGTCAGATTCATCAATTTCTGTATTTTATTATGAAACATTAACTTTCACTAAGTCATAATAAAAACATCTGTTTGCAGGTAATGAAGTGTACTATTAAAAGATTCTGTGTTCATTAAAAGTTGTCCACAAACAAATTTAATTAGACCTCTAATGGAAGTAAGTTAACATAATTTGTTTGTTTTTGTGAAGTTAACAATAAGAAAATTGATTCATTATAAATTAAACTTGTTTTACAACTCCAGGCATCAGTAGTTAACTTTTCTGACCGTGTTTAGTTGCACACCTCTGAGACTGAAGATCATTATTTTATTTATAGCAACTTGTTTTACACACACGCACACACAAAACAGCCGAGTTGTTTCTTGCATCCAAATGCTGCAAGGAAAGAACAGAAACATCATTGCATAGCACATTAAATAATAGTAGTTATAGTTTTTGTGGCCGATTTCCAATTCAGTAACTTGATTTTTCCATAAGCAGCTTTAAAACAACATTCAAATTGCTTTTAAAAAAATCTTTTCTGCTCTTAGTGTTTGTAATATTAGGAGCAGGAGTGATGTCACACACTGTGTGTGTGAGTAGTTGATGTAAAACAGAGTCTTAATCATATTTTTAAAAAAGACAAAGGTGAGGGTCTTTAGTATCTTATATTAGCATTTAGCTTGGCTCCCATTACTAGATCAGCAGCGTCCCTGTGTAAAATGTGAATCCTTATCTTAACTCTCAGCTTTCCAAAAGGCTGCCAACATTTGCAAATCCAGCATCAAATCCCCAGCAGATAGAGAATCGCCCAAAAAATAAAAACAGAGCAACTTTGCTGTAATACATTCATCCTTTTCTTCTTCTGTTTTATTCTTGTTTTCTCACAGCCTAAATAAAATGTAGACATGTCATTATATGCGGTGAAAATGATAGTTTCCTTTTAAATAGCTTTTCTTTGTATTCCCTCTGGTTTTGTTTTGAAACATCTCACTAATACTGAAAATAGCTATTTTGAGTTTTCTTCTCTCAATAACATTGACACTGAAGTATTGTTGTTATGTCTATGGGATGGTAATAAATGTTCCTGCATTCACTGATAGAAGAAAGGCAGGAGTTTTTGGTGCATCTTTACTTGTCAGCTAATGTTGCTTTTATATTTTCGGATTAAGGATGTTTCATTTAAAACATAATTACTACAGCCAGTTAAATAGAGAATTTACAAATTATATGCTCTGTTTTCAGTGAAGGACTGAGGAACTGCTGTATAGAAAGTCATAGCATTTTATCAGATTAATGATATTTACCTTGTCAATTGTGCTGTTCAATATCTGTTGTTGACTTTCCCAGTAAAGTCATTTTCCACTGATACGTGAAGCAACAACAAACAGGAGCTCTGCGTCTGCTATGAGGAGTGTTATCTGTGTGCACAGAAGTATTTGCCTGGTGTAGAGACACAGCCACTGTTTTGCATGCAAATGGATCTGATCGAGACCTGACTGATCAGATAAAGAACTGTTTTGCAGATTAAGACAAAGAGCTTAAGAACGAACCCTCATGACTCAGTTTCAAAGCTTCTTCATTACAGGACGCCTTGGGCATAGACTTGTTTGGAGCGAAGGCAGATGTAGAGCGGGACAAAGAAATTCCTCTGCATCCCAAAAAACCCAGAGAGGGGTTATGTGGATTCAGATTCTTTATCTGTTCTGCTTTCTAAATCTGCAGCATGTGCATTAGCATTTTTATCTTTGCATATTGTTATCTTGAGGTTTGTGGTGGTTACCACACCAGCTATATATATGTCTAATAAACCTAATTCCTAATAGATGTGATGCTAAGGAAATTAGTTAATACATCAGAACATATAAAGAAGTTGGAAAATTAGATAAGTACAATTTATTTTCTTATTAAACACGAGCTTTACATGGCTAAAAATACTAACAAGACAGAAAGAGATACATGACCTCAGGATTTTGCTATCCTGATTGGCCAACCCGCCTGGCCACCTTCCTTCATAGATTAACGTTTTGTCCACACTCCATGTCAATAGATGACAGAAACGCTTCTTTTGTTGTTGTTTTTTTAATTACTATTGGTGATTGTTTCAAGTTAAATTTTTAAAAATGGGAAATTACATATTAATTAATATTTACATGCAAATACGTGAAATTAAAGCCAAGTATCTAATTTCCATTCCTAGTCCCATTGGCAGGCTGACATATATAATGTTTAATAATAATAAGCACAAACACCCTCAGACTATTGCTGTCATGAAGTGCGGGTGTGGTGGAGGTGGAGGCAGACGCCAGGAGACCCAGGTAAGGAAAATGATGTGGTTTAATA